>JAODUP010001770.1:0-29253 GCA_025642065.1 Paralvinella palmiformis
TGAGCGAGTCGCTGATCTAGTTAGAGGGGGCGCCTCCGTGGTCTAGCGGTAGCGTGTCGGACCACAGATCACTACCACCCGTGTTCGAATCTCGGCGTGGGCATATCTGAAGGTTGTTTCATCTTTGACTTCGCTTCATTACATTTGAAGGTCGCTCGGCCCATCTAGCCTACCTGTGAATAAAAATGGCCGTAAAACATCAATCATCATCATCATCACATCTGATCTAGTTAGAGAGTGAATGAGTCAGTTAATGAGTCAGTGAGAGAGACAAAGTGAGAGTGAATGTATGAATAAATGAATGACTGGGGGAGTAAGTGAGTGAGTTAATGAGAGAGAGTGAGTGAGTCAGTAACTCATTGAGTGAGCCAGCAGTCCTTCGATCAGTCAGTAAGTCAGTTAGTCAGTAAGTTAAAGTAGGCAAACCCTTCTCTGTCTCCTGACACGATTTGAATATATCATTATAACTATTTCCTTCAATCAGTATAAGTAGATAATATAGATCAGGCGACATCTAATATAAACCTCGAACGTGTGGGCTCATTGAAGACCGGTAATAATAATAATAATAAAATAATAATAATAACAAAAATAATAATAATAAATACATAATAAATATATATATAGAACAAGGACAAAAATGTGGAGTAAAGACAAAGGGTTATTAATTAAAACGTGTCTTTATAGCACCTAATAGGTACTAATCAGTGTATCTCGATTTTTGATCAAAATTAATGGTTTTACCCTTTTCCTCAAAGATCCATACATATATCACCAGCAACAATAACGTCACACAAAAATCAACACCAGGTGGTTAATGCGCCGAGAGCTGATAAAAGGCATACATTTTCATCCTGATCGGGTAACAGTTCAACTAAAACTATTATGTTGGTTAGTCGAGATGAACACATTTTTGGTGACGCCGGTAGTGTACACGACACACCTTTGTTGTGTGCTCAATTTAAACTGTTTTGTTGGTTGGCGCGCCGAAAGCCAATAAAAGGCATAACTATTCGCCCCCGATCAAACAACTACTTGGCCACTCCGAACCTATCGGACATCTATAAGTCGCCATTGAACCACACGCACGTGTTGTTTACTGCTAGCTGTGTTGTCAAATGTTATGCTTTTTGTGCTTCCGCTTTTGTACGTAGCCTGCATGTAGCCGCTTTCCTGTGCACGTGACATATTTGTCGCCTACGAAAAGCGAATTAGCTGTTCCTCAGCGAGATAGTTTATATTTAGATTGATGTATGTATAGTTGAATTAGAATTATGGAGTTAGAGATATCAAAGGAGGTTTAGAGTTGTTGATGTTCCGCGCCATGCCTCTCTATATGTATCCTGAAACGCGCACACGCGGGAGCGTCACACACACACACACACACACACACACACACACGGAAAGAAACCGTTTAAGGATTTTCTTTAAAGCCTAAATTTCTTGCCGGATCCATGTCAGACTCCGTTTTATTCAATAATAAATTCCAAACATATTGGAAATAATTTACTTTGACTTTCAATATATTTACTAGTTTATTATTGAGTATATCCGTTGTCACGTGTTAAAGCGACTTAATAAAATTATGATCATATTCCTTTTGATTTTATCCTAGAATTCGAACATATGTCAATTTACAAAATGTTTCTAGAAATGCTGATGGGATGTTTGTCTTTTGTTTATTCGAGTGAGAGATAAAGTTACAGAAGTCTCCTGAGATCCCGATATCATTTCAACGAGACGTTATTATAAATGTTATATCCTTGGGGTAGTCACGTGACGAGGATATCAGACCAGTCAATCAATATATCAGTTTCGATATTGTTATTAGATTAGCTTTATATAACACCATTTTCTTGATGTCAGGAAATAACATTCCTAATCTATCTAATATCGCCCATTATTATTGTTTTAGATGAGAAGAAACATAGACAATAATCTGGGAGAATATTCTCAAGTATAATATGTCAGCTTTCTATTGTAAAATAAACTTTGATCTTAGTCTTCTATATCATTGTAGATTATTTGTTATGTGGGAAATTTCTATGTTATCTGATAATTGTCTATTATAGAGTTATACTAAATTAAATCAATAAACAAAATATTAACTGTATTTTTCTTTATTTTCCGCTAAGATTATCATGTTCTGTAGAAATCTGCGATGAAACCACGATTGTTAAAAGCATAATGTTCATACAATTAAAAAACAATCCAGTTGTCGACGAGAATGTTTTATTGCAACGAGAAGGTTAGAGTGTTTCAAAAACAAAACTATATACCACATTTATTCTAATAATGCCATTAAAATGTGAACAATCAGAGTTTTAAAAATCAGTTTAGACAAATATTTGATAAACTTCTTTGATGTTCTTCGTGGAAAATACACTAGTTGAGCATGTGTATCAACATGTTCATTTCTTTTCTAATCTCGCTCATCAATGGCTAGATGAAGTTTTGAATTTGTTTCAACTATTCGCAGATTTCACGTCTACAAACACTTTTAGAAACTGAAAATACGTGACAAGGTACAGTATATTATTGTGAACAACAATAAGTGTATTAGAAATGGTGTTGATCTGATGAAAGAGGTAACAAGTATAGTTTATGTAGCCGCGGAACACAAGACAATTGCAGAAAACGATCACTTTTTTTTTAATTTCGCAAATCAAGAAGCTTCAAAAGTTGTTCCCATAATAACCTCATTCGTTAAACTCGATATTTTATTGTAAAATCCCCCTTTCTCCATATACAAATCACAATAAATTGGAAATATCTTATTCATGTCAGTATTGTACAAATTCTTCCATAGTTTACTATACTATATTAATGTTTATATTGTAATAAAGTACTGTATAATACAATATTTCAAAGTCATATCATGTTTATATACCAATATACAGTGTTTATTTTGGTCCTCCATATTCATAAAGACGACCTATATAAATATTTCTGTTTTTATTTTTATTTTAAATTGTATTGATGAATAGAGAAATGTATTATTTTGAGATGTTATAGAAATCCCACATTTAGCTACAAATATACGATTCCGAAATGTTACTCGAATTAAGCACATTGGGTTTTGCAATTTTATTATTGTGTGCAATGTGCTATCCTTATGTAAATAAATCAGCAAATATTTTACAGGATGTTAGTCGTTTTAAGTATTAAATATTTCACCTAAACTGAAACAAACATTTAAAACAATAATGAGAGAAGTTTTATCTGGAGTAAGAAACATATTATTACAGATTTATCAAAGCGGATTTTGTGAATATGATCTATTTGTTTATTTTAATATGTACTAGACATGATATATACATGACATGATATCTAAATTTGAGATTATAATAATTTGAAGTGTTTGGTGATTTCTATTGATAATTTGTTAAGCTAGTCACATATCATTGAACAAAAAATGGAACAGTTCTGATGATTGACAGATGTCAACTTTGGAAAGCTAGTTGATTATTAACAACGTTAAGTACATTATCAAATGAATATTGTTGAATTAATTTGGTTATCTAACATTGTAATGTTTGATGAAGAAAGCTAGATGAGTCGACACACATTTTCAATGACTGATGACATATCAAATTAATACACGCAATTAAATAATAGACTAATACTAATACAATATAAATATTAAATTGCAATAACATTCAATGGTTTTTCAATATTCTTCATGTGTGAGATAGTGTATATAAATAATAACATAATAATGCGAAATGATTACTTTTTAAGAAACACCTTTATGGTGCGTGTTATTGTTTTCTTTTCTTTAAACTTATAATTTTATATAAAAACTTTTATTTATAATTGTATCAATGTCAACAATTAACCTGAAACTGTATTTAAAAATATTGAACATCATCTTATAATCTGTGTGACCGGCATCTATATTAAAACCTTATATCCTACATTGTGATATGCTATGGATGATATTTAGTTATCTATAACGCTAAAGTATTACATAGTTCTCATACATAAGCATATGATACTCTTATAAAGTATCAACGGGATGTCTGTGAGGTTATCATTTGATGATACGACCACATAATTCTAAGAATATTTAGATAACAATTTGTAATTGACCAGTCTTAAGGTTACGTCACCTCAATAACATTAACTCACTGACATCGATCATTATCACCATTGAGAAGACAATTGTACAAGTAACCTTCGTCATTCGGACTTACACGAACTGGAGGTTAATGGGTACAACAGAACTCCCTTTTCCATCTCACACACTAGTTAAGACACTTAGTTATAATAGAAAGGTCTTAATACGACCTTTAACTTTTCCATGTCTCCTCCATACGACGAACATTGCACCAGTCCGCTGGATCTTCAATCATAACCAATCTGAGAATAGAACGACAGTACTATTGTTATTTATGATGTCCACAAAACTTAATAACATATCTGACTGGTTCTGACAGATACTTCATATTGTGGACAACTTAAATGACGTCATCATTTCTTGTGTATTTCTAACTCTCAAGGCGTGATAGGTCGTCTGTCATTTGTCGGTCACCATCAGACACGTACAACATATCTCCTGACGATGCTCTTCTGACAGTGTCCACACATCAATGACAATCTTATTTCAGCCGCCATATTTCTATATATTCCTTCCGGGTTAGGTCAGTTCTCACATCGTCTGCTCTGTTCGGCTCCATTTAGTCGCTATTTTCTTATCATTTTTATAGTCTAAGATTATTCTGGCTTTGAATTTCTTTCTTTCTTGACTACCGCTTTCCCGAGGGGATATTGTAATAACGTCATTGTCACGTGACCAACCACTGGTGGGGATCCTTTATTCAGTAAGTCATGGTAGGATCTGCCGCGGAAAGGTAACTAAATAAACTGATATGTGAAATGTATGAATATCATTCTGAAGATTATATGTCTCATTTCAGGTTTTATTGTTGACATATTGAATAATGCGTTCTTCTTATTGGCTATTTCCCGTGATGTATTATATATCACTAATCACCATAATACAACGTAGGGTGGAGTTGAGGTTTCTTAACTTCAAAATGGCCCAATGGTGACTTTCTAAGGAAACATCCTACGCACACAGAGTTGATCCTGAAGCGATCCCTCTACATTGCGCTAAAAAGGATTTCTGGATTTATATTTTTTTTATTATAGTCTAAATAGCGAAAGGAGTTCAATCACTTCATTTTGAATTAACTACTATAATATATGTCATTGTATTTGGATCTTTACACTCAATCGGAGTCCAATTGTTTTAAATCCAAACATTGCCATCTCATCTTTATGACCCTTACCCATGTTTGAGTTTATTGTTTATGTTTTTTCTATGTTTCTGGCGAGTAAATAACTACCAATGGTCAAGTAAGTTATTAAAAGATAATAATTGCTAAATAAATTAATGTCCCCCCCCGCGGACATTAGCCATTGATGGCTAGGTCTATTCGCTGCATATAATTACTTTAACAGACTTAGCCATGAAATTATGTTAATGATGTTTGAGAATTGGCTTACGATAAAAAAATAATAGAAAGCAAATTGGAAAACTTTCGATCAACAACTTTGAATTAAATTGGAAATTTAAATTCTTCTGTGTTTATAAAAGCGACTTGTTATTCATGTGGGAGTGTTGTGTTGTGAAGATATTGGCGATATTATTAATAATATTTAATCCCTTTATGACAATTCATCTCAATCCATTATCTGTATTTTGACAGTTACAAAATGATACTTACTCACCAACGTCTGCCGTAACTTTTGTTTGATTCTCATAAATCTCCTGATACAGGTGAGGTCAGCCATCTCCTCTTATGAGATAGACTGACAAACAGACAGACAGACAGACAGACAGACAGACAGACAGACAGACAGACAGACAGACAGACAGACAGACAGACAGACAGACAGACAGACAGACAGACAGACAGACAGACAGACAGACAGACAGACAGACAGACATATACACACATAAGATATATATCTTACACTTAATTCGATTAAATATGTATATTTCCAACTTCATATTTCCATGCAGTCTCTATGACTTAATGAGTGAGTGAGTGAGTAGTCTCCTCCTACTTCATACAGAAAGATACATAAAAATAATAAATACTTTATTAATCTTTTAATCACTTAAATAATACAAGGAATAAATGTGGAGTAAAGACAAAAAGTCAATAATTAAAACTTAATAGATACTAATAACTGTATTTCGATTTTTGTCTAAAAACTATAAAGGACATTATCACGAGACCTTTATCGAAATAAAGGGTTCTCCATAGGGCTAATATACCCTTTACCTCAAAGATCCCTACAGACATCAATAACATCACACACAAAAATCAACACCAGGTGGCTCTGACCAATAAACTACAGTCAGTGGACTATATCCCAAAATTAAACAACAACAGAGATTATATATCTTCTTAATTGTTACTCGTGAGTGTAGTTCCAACGTAAGCTGTAACATGGATGTTTTATTTGGCAATAACACAGGTGAGATAAATCTCTATTCGACCCCAAGGCATAGCTAAATATTTAAATCTCTGATGTCGAAATAACATTTTACATGGAGTATCAGGATGCTTCAGGATACGACGCAGGAAATTGTATTCGCCAAGCACAAACGTCCGTAACTTTCTAGGACTCAACCGGTGATGACCGTACATAGGCAAAATATGCACTCATAGGTTAATAGACGTATAGGTTTCAGTAGTAAATGCCTGCGCCTTTATATATGATGATGTGGATGTGGGTGATTGATATTTTACGGCCACTTTTGTGCACATGGTAGGTTAAATGTAATGAAGTCAAAGGTGAAAGACCCTTCAGATATGCCCACGCAGAAATTCGAACTCAGGTGGTAGTGATCTGTGGTCCAACACCGGACCAACTACACCACGGAGGCAATATATATATATATATATATATATATAGGGAAATCATCACGGAGAAGGCAGAAAAATAAGTAAGTAAATAAATTATTAAGTAAGCATGCAGGTTGATGGGTAAGAGAACAGTTAAGTAAGTAAGTAAGTAAGTATATCGGTGAGTGAGTTTGTGAATGAGTGAGTGAGTCAGAGATTGAGTCAGCGAGCATATCATCAAAGTAAGTTAATAATTTATTTCTGCACAATTATAATTATACCACCAAATATACCACCTATATTTGGATTGTATTTATAGTCAATTAAGGGTATTTTGCATCTAATTGGAATGGCATAAACTTCATCCAATAGATATTTGCCACTAAACTAAGTAACGTTCAGCGCGATACCCATGACTGTCATGGTCCGGCCTGTCTCGTTCAAACTTATTTTTTGTATATCTTTTGCCATCTGATATGATGTGAATGGATTTATTCAATTATCACGCAGATTATAATTCAATGGGTGATTCCTATTACCGTAACATTGGTATTTATGCATGATATCGTGTATTGAAAGTGAACTGTTTCTTTCCTTCCGAAGCAGCCGTTCTTTGCAATGTTTACTGCATCAGTACATATAAATTTCAAGGGTGGTAATACTCTAATGTAATAACATTTTTTATTTAATAATATACAGGTGCTACGTATATGATTGGTTCTCAGGTACAAATAGAAATAATATATAAAAAACTCAATATTAAATATTTAAACAATCTTTATTAAAATCAATTTACATTCAGCTAAAATTCTGACATGTATGTTGAAAGTATATAGACTAATATAGATCACACCAAGGGGTTACAAGCAGTCAGGGACGAAATTGGAAATGATCCCAAATATGATCCAGTCATAGAACATTTAGAATGATCAATATACTACTATCAATACAACTATTAATATAGTATCATCACTTCTTACACTAAACATGAAAGCCTCTCGGGTTATTTAGTATCAAATAGGTTGAAATAAATACCTTAAAATAAACAGAATGTCTCCTGAAGCTCAGCAAAACCTAAAACCAGAATTACTATGTTTGTAAAGCAATGAGATATCTTAATATATAAATTGATGCATGGGAGGCTAGAATTAATTCCTTTGAAGTATATTTTAAGTTTATTTTCTCATTATCAATGCAATTTCAATGGCTTAACCAGGGATTTTCGCACCTGTATAAACAAACATACTACTTCTATTCACCTGTCATTGGAATGGGTTCTAAACACCGGGTTACGTCATTTCACAAGTAGAACAAAGAAATTAAATATCAACCTTTCTTTGTTTAAAAGATTTAAAGACTTGAGTGCGTGGCTTCCTAGTGTAAATCGTGTATATAAATTTCGAATATACAATGAATACAATGTAGTAACGTTAGACATTCTATGGAACTTGATGAAGACTTGAATAATCGCTGCTATTGTGTTGAGTCGTGTTGTATCGCTTTTACGAGTATTGATCCGAATTTATTCCGATTTAAGCGTTTATATTTATATTGTATATTAATATTATACTTAATCCATGCGATCGATCAATTCTTGGCTGTAGTATAAAAATCTTATTTTGTAAATTTAATAGTGAATTGTTTACATTTAGATGATCGTCTTCTGAAATCTTTTATAATTTGTCTTTTCCTTGCATATGTTTTCTAATAATAAATGTATCTATAGATCTAATTAAATATATTTTAACTAGTTTCGAGTTGTAGTTGCCTTTTGAACACAAGTATAACACCTGTGCCAGCGCCTTAAATATCTTCATAACACACGCACGCACGCACGCACACACGCACGCATGCACACACACACGCACACACGCACGCACACACGCACGCACAGACGATTATCTGGGTAGCATAGCATTGCCACTCATCAGCATATGAAGTGACATTGTTCGCAACTAAAGAATCATTTGTTATGTTTCATATATATATATATATATATATATATATATATATATATATATATATATATATACTCTCTTGGGAGTTGAGATGTGCGCTGGATTGGAACAGTATGAGTCAGGGATAATAATACTGTAAAGAGCCATTATAGCAGCTATATAACTGGATAGGGACGCTATAAAATAGCACGTATTATTATAATATATATATATATATATATATATATATATATATATATATATATATATATATATATATATATATATCAGGGTTAGAAGCAATACAGGACCAAAGTAATCGATTACGATTACTTGAGAATACCACGATTACGATTACGATTACATTCATTATAACTGTAATCGATTAGGATTACATTGTAAAGTAACACAGATATGAATGCGATTCTCCTTCAATATTTACCCAGTTACATGTATACTACCGATATAAATATGCTACAGTGTTTACATGTCGCTTTGTAAGAACCAGACACAAGCCATTGTAAAATGTTAATTTGTTTTAATATTTCTGAGATCAATATTCACTATAGAGCAAAGGAGCAAGTAATTCATTTGCCATGAATTCACAGGAATTTATAGAGATAACTGAGATTAGTGCAAACAATATCAGTGGAATTATTTGAATATATTTTTAGTAACGAAATGCATCATGTATGGTGTAACTATAGTCAGGTAAGGTATATATAATAAATAGGATAATTAGAATATAGTTAAACACCCAACCTAACCCACTCTGTAACTTGACAACCTCTGTTAATTGACCACCGTTTCACAGTCTTAAAGTATTGCCATGGTTTAAGTTATATTTTTCTATATATATATGTGTGTGTGTGTGTATGTGTGTGTGTGTGTGTGTGTGTGTGTGTGTGTGTGTGTGTGTGTGAGTGAGAGACAAAGAGCTTGTTTTTTACAGTCAACCTGTTTGTGTGTATGTTTTAAAATGCAGACGATTATTATTATTTACTTAATTTTGTTTATTTGTTATTATTGTTATAATTATTATGAACATAATAATCATCATCGCATTTCAGATTATGTTTTTTTTCTTCTTCAAAACAAACTAAGTATACATCTGATTCCAGTGGAATCGAACTAAGAACTCCCAGTTCTAAGCCACCATGATTCATGATATCTGAGAGTATAAAGAAGACTCTATAACTCCCAGTCTCGTTATCAGACAGTTAACCTCAGATCTTTATTATTGATATTTCTTCTCCCAATCCATCACTGACAGAATAATTGCCAACAGGTGGCGTAATCCTGATCTGATGGCTGAGGTGATTGAGTGTTTCACTCTTAGTGCATTTCAATGCCAAGCGCCAGCCTTATACTCCCCTTTAAAGCCCATGTAAAGGACATGGATGTTTATGAATAGCAACCAGAAGATTATGTTCTTTTATCAACTAACAACGTCTGTCTTAAACTTTGTACATCGTCTGACACATCGTCATAGTTTTTGATAAATGCTTTATTTATGCATTTTTTATAACTTTTTATAAACAAACTCTACTGATGTTGTTCCAATATGATATGAATTCTTTGATAAATCCACTTCGCGCTCCCATAAAAGTAGTTCCCGTATAAAGGTTGACATTACTACGCCATTTCAAAGTAGACAATAAAGACATACAACTAACATTAAAGTTAAAAATCAAGGTATGAATGCTATTGTAGACAAATGACATTCTATGCAACCTGATGAAGACTTGAATAGGTCGAAACCGGTCGTTGCTATTGGGTTGAGTCGTGTTATATCGCTGCTATTAGTATTAATCTGAATTTATTCTGATTTATGCTTATATTATTCATACATTATTCATACTGTGTATTAATATTTTATTTCTCCATTTTAGGTTTAATCTTTCTTGGCCGTAGTGTTCGACACAAAGCTTGGTTTTGTTTTAATCATAGTTTCTTTTTTATATTTAGATTATCCTCTTCTGGATTATTTTAGAAATTTGTTTGTTTTTTCTTTCATTTTTCTCTAATTTTACCGGTAATTAATTATACTTGCAATTAAATTTTTTTTTAAATCAGTTTGGAGTTAATTGTTGTTTGAATGAAAGTATAACACCTGTGCCAGCGCCTTAACTATCTTTATAAAGCACACACACACACATACTGTGTTAGTGTACATTCTCTTTGTTATGAACAAACTGTAATGTTGTTAACACGCTGAGGCTATATATAGGGCTTGAATTTTCACTTAGGTTAGAGAAGAACTTCGACGCTAGACCAGTCGGACGTGTATTGATACATGGTTCATATAGGTAGGATTTATTCAGTTATTCGAACCCAGAATAAAGCTGAGGTCAGCATCTGAGGTGTCGAAATGCTTTATATATACAGGTTTCTTTTGGACCACAGAAAATTACTGTTGAATGTAAACTGTGGTGTCAAAATAGTTTGATATGTATGTAGCAAGTCACCATTGAACCACACGCACGTGTTGTTTGTTGCGAGCTGTGGTATCAAATGGTATGTTTTTTACGTGCTTCCGCTTTTTGTACGTAGCCTGCATGTAGCCGCTTTCCTGTGGACGTGACATATTTGTCGCGTACGAAAAGCGAATTAGCTGGTTCCCACAGGCTGATGAGTAGACCAGACACATGCTTAGGTATACGCACACATTTATCAATATGTGGAGGTATGGAACATTTTATTTTTAGATTGATGTATGTATAGTTGTATTTAGATTTATAGAGGTAGGTTTCGAAGGATGTTTAGATATGTTGATGCTCTGTGCCTGTTGCCTCTTACTATTGTACCCTAAAACACACACACGGAAAGAAACCTTTTAAGCATTTTCTTTAAAGCCTAAATTTCTTGCCGGATACATGCAAACACATCTACATCACTTACATGGGTTTTAAACAGGAATCGAAGGCTTGCACCCGGCATTGAAAGGCACTATGAGTCAAACAATCCAACAATCCATCCATCACACCGTGATAGAATCTTCTTTATACTCTCAGATATTGCGAATCAGCATGGCATAGTGATCATAAAGAACTAGGGATGATCTTAGTTCGATTCTATTGGTAATCATTCAGGATCGGATGTATACTTATTCTGAAACAGCATAGTCCTAAATTCGTGCGAACACACACACACGCAAGCGCGCACACACGCACACACATACACACACACACACACACACACACACAATATATATATATATATATATATATATATATATACAGCTTGGATTTAGGTCCGCTGAAGAATCGTCCAGCGTTTGAATTCACGCTTCGAGATGATTCTATGTGTCAGTGCCTTATTCCACATGGCTGAACCCATGTCACAGAGTGTAGTTCTTTTTCTAGTTTTCTTTTGGCTCATCCTACTTTTGATATTTGATATTATAAAGGGTTACCAACGAATAGGTTTTAGAATTTATTGGATTTGTATGCTTATGGGGTATTTAATCTTCCAACAAATATCACAAGGCATACTATGCTGCGGTTGAGATGTTCCATTTCTGTGCGTGGTGACTATATGTTTCCATGTCCGCGCATTCTAAGAAAATGTGATCTAGAGTTGTATATTCCATGCACTCTTTGCCTCTTTGAAGGGACGCTATCCAGTATTTAAATGACTGCAGCAGGCATAGTAGGCTCTTAAGGCATTATAAGTAGTCGTGACTCAGGAATAGAAACACCACATCACATCTCGAGCGGTGGCATTGGACACAGCTGTTTGTTTTGTTGTTCGGGAAGAATCCACAGGCTGTCGCTTATTCAGCACAGCCGCTATGTTTGAGTGATTGAGAAACCTCCTCCCCCACTACTCACAGGTGAGTAGTACGGAAAGATGGAACGGGAATACCCTGCTAGAGTGTTTTACGTCCTCAGGGCGTTTTAACGACCACCTTTATTTTTCATAATTCAGTGGAGACGGCAGCGCCATTTGACGTGGTCAGCCACCCACGATGTTGTGAGTCGAGAAATTAATATCTGGAAAAGTTTCGAACTGTTACTGGGTTTGAACCTGTGACCCTTGGTACCAAGCGCCGGGTACTTAACCGCTAGACCACCAGCGCTCACTTGGGTGACAGAGCTCGCGTGGTTGGTGTGTTTTATATAACAACTTTAGTTGAATATACAATTGGTGGGTTTTATATGGGAAACTTATATAATTCACCTTGGTTGTATGTGGGAATAGAATTATCTTTCCTAGGTCCAGTTATGTCCAGTTTGTACTATGACATTCAAGATTAGCTCTAATCTGCTTGTCATAAATAACATTTAAGAACTACGATAGTTAGAATAGCATAAATTAGGTCAGGTTTGAAAATGATAGCATAGTTCAAACAGTACGGAAGCTATGACGCACTATTACGGTCTGCTTCAGCGCAGATGTCAGTCTTTTAATAGTAATTAAGATAAACAGTTTTAATAGTAGTCGCTTCATGACGCCTGCCCGTTGTAAAAACTGATCTTTGAAGACAGTGACAATTGGGTTATATGGTTTATATAGTATTGCTTTGAAGAAAGATACAGCAATTAAAAAATAGCTATAAATAGGGCTGCTTAGATAATTAATCTAAACATTCTCACTACTGCCGTGATCTGACTTGGGTGTTTTACACCCAAACTCCACGGCTGTAGGTGATTCGCTTTTTGTTTTTGCTTGGCGGCTTAGGGACTGGTGAGACATTACACATGTCTCAGCAAGAAAAGTCGCCACTCTGGATTCAGTCCCCTGAAGAAACGTCCAGAGTTTGAATTCACGGTTCGAGATTCTCTGTGCCTGTGCCTTATTATACACAGCTAAAACACACACACACACACACACACACACACACACACACACTATACAAATATTTCGATAAACAATACTTTATATTAAGATACGTTTCATAGAATATTATATTTGATGTTGATATTTAATTTAATAAGCAAAACGAAACAAAAATTACACGTATTTGGAATATGAATTGCATTTAATGTTTTAAAAATAAAATGCTAAAATAAATGCTATTACATCTACGTTAATACATTAAGTTTTTAATAAGTTACTGTTTGTATATATTGTGATATAAAATGTAATTAGGTAAATCTCTATCATCACTTAAATTGTATCCCTAGACAGACATACGGACAGACAAGATAACAGCCAGGTAGATAGCCTAGCTAACAACCTGATAATTAGGCATTGAGAGTACAATTAAACCCGGATAGACAGCCTGATTAAGAGAGATAGACAGGACCATCTTAACAGCATAATAGGCCCCCGGGCAAAGCAGTACATAGGGGCCCCTATCTGCACAACCACCCACCGGAATAAAAATGTAAATGGTCGAGATCCGTGCACATAAAAGCACGTGAAGTTGCAGAGGTGACCGAGATGTTATATCAGATGCAAAAGCCAATGTCCACTTGTAATATAGTAACAAATATTTATAGTTTAGTACAGCACAGTAGTTATTTATTGATAGCAAGTCACAAACATACATAGATTAATATGTGGCTCTATGCTTGTGGGGCCCTTGGGAAAGTGCGCAGTGTGCCCATGCGTTAAGACGGCCCGGAGACAAAGAGATAGATATACAGACTGACGTGTAGATAGATGTGTCTGGAAGTGTCAATATAGATGTCGGGATGTGTATCAGTGTTTTTCGCTGTGCGTCCATTTATTTAAGTAAGTCGGTAATTGGCACATTCAGCGTCGACGATCTTCAAATCGTGGAAGTATCGGCAAAGAAAACTTGCTAAGGAAATATTCCATAAACACATATACGAATCGGGTTCGAACTCACGTCGTGGCGGCTTGCAGGTCAATCCTCTAACCACTCCACCACCACCACACCAAACCAGCCTAAGTTAAGTATTTGTACATCTCTTATTGTGTGATGTCAACTTTGCCAAACATCACTAAGTGCCACAGCTTGCTTACAAGTGTTCTGACCAGTTGATGGACAACATTTCAGATTTCGACAAAGGTTGTGTCATTCTCAGGGATATTAAGCCCTACAGCTTTGAACTACTAGCGAAAAAGGTCACAGACAGTTTTAATTGTGGGGAATTAGATGCAGCAAGTGCATAAATGCACCCAGAGCAGTCACCTGTGCCGCTGAAACCTGGCCTCGGTCCAGAACAAGAGTTGGAGTGATGTGTATTTGTTTGTGTTGGTATAAGTTTAATTGATAAGTTAACACACTGGGCGTGAATGCGAGTATTTCCCTCCTCTTATCGCATAACTGTATTTAAAATAAAGTGGTATTTGTTTGTCCCATATGCGGCCAATGCCTGTCTATACAAGGATGTGCCGTTCTCTGTGTGTCTTCTTAGCAATTTGTTTGTAATTTTCGGGGGATTGTTATTGTTTTGGGCCGGGCTATATTCATTGGTATTTGATGTGTGTTTCTTTATACAATTGTATGCGACACAATACACCATTTTATACGTTTAACAAAGACAATATATAATACGTAACACGGGTTAAACAAGGCCACGTGGAGTTTTTATAAATTTGTTTCTCAAACATGACGTCACATTCCGAAGATTAAAGTTTTGGCCATGTGAGATGCTAGCAAAGCAAGTTTTAAAACCACTGTAACTTTATTTCTAGGAACAATTAAATTTTAATCAATAACACTGACATTTCGACTAATTTTGGAAACCTTTTCCTGTGACCTTTAAACACATTTTAAACATTTATGGATTCGTTGATTACCACATTAAACAGAACAATTGAAGAATCAGCCCACAAAGAAACAATTACTTGTGGAACTAGAGCTGCCAGATTGTGAAACAGAGAAAGTTAAAGAGCGATTTAAAGAGGGGCATGAATAATAAGAAAGACAATTGGACAAAATAGACGCGTGTACAGATTATAGTTAGTTTCGAGGTAAACAAACAAAAACAAGAAGACAGTCATAGCTAATTATAGGACATTCACCGGAGATAGAATTAAGATCAACCTCCATCATCTGGTATAATATCCGAAACTATCTAATAGATGACATATTGTATGGATTAAAGAGCTGTACAGTAAAATATATTGAAACTTTTACTATTAGAGAAGTGAAGGAAATAAGAATCAGCAACAAGAACGCTGGCCGCCAGGAGAATGATTCTTGCCCTGGATTGTACACTTGGTCATCAAACTTCCAGAATGTTAACTTACTATTAATCTGATGAAGAACTATATATATTGTGAATGGTCTATTACTAAAGCTGAAATCTTAATTGCTATTAGAAAACTGACATCTGTGCTAAAGCAGGCAGTAATAGCGTCATAGCTTCGATGCTATTAACTACTTACCTTATATCTGCTATTCAAATAATAGATAGATAGATAGATAGATAGATAAATAGATAGATAGATAGTTAGATAGATATATAGATTTTATTTTACAACCATATACATTACAAAGATACTGCAGACAAATACATCTACATACATATCCATACACATATACATACACGCACACATATATATATACATATACATGCACATATATATATATACACACATATCAGATACATACACACACACACACATACCAATGTTTATTTACACACGAACACATCAGAGTTTATTCAATAATCATAGTAAAAATCGCAGGGACCGGTGTAGCCTAAGCTGTCTTCCCACTGGCCCCTAGATAAAAAAAAACACAAAATTATATTATTGTTTGGTGCTGCTCGACAAACGGCGGGATCCAGATCGGTACAATGTGGGAATGATCCAGAATATGAGATCCCCAAGAGTATGTCGGGCAGGGTATGATAATTGGAATTAAGAATCAAAGCATCAATCGATCTGTTGTATATGGACAACGTACCCTCGCAGCAAATTCCTGACGAACTCGTTCAGACCAGAACGGAGATAAGTTTCATTCATTTATACACTGTGGTTAAAACAACACAATCAGGTAAAGGAATACACAAACAGCACGTCATAGACAGGAATCGAGGAATCGTTTGAAAACAAATAATAGTTATAATCACGTGGTTAATTTATAATTATGACAAACATACCAGATTTAGCATTGAATGTATTAGTGCAAACTAGACATAACTATACCCAGGAAAGATAATTCTATTCCCTCATACTATTAAGGTGAATTGTAAACTCATCTAAGGTTATTATATTAAAAGCACCAAGCTCACGACTGTCCCCGATTACACCGCTTGAGGTCCAGTGGAAGCATTTATAATGCATTAGGAGCGTAATGTGCCTGCTACAGCCATTTAAATACAGGATTCCCAGATCATACACCTAAACAGCGTCACTCTAAAGACGCAAATAGTGCACGGAATATACAGCTCTAGATCAACTTTTCTGAGAATGTGCGGACCTTGAAACATACAACCTCCACGCACAGAAAATAAAGCACCTCAACAGCAGCATATACCTTGTGCTACTTGCTGGAGAGTCAAATACCTAATAAACATACAAATATAATAAATACTATGACCTACTCGTCACTAGCCCTTTATGATATCAAATATTTAAAAAAACAGGATGAGCCAAAAATAGGAAAAGAACGCCAAACTCTGGCATGGGCAATGTGCGTTTTTATTTTATGGAATAAGGCACTGGCACAGAGAATCTCGTCCTTTTTGTTGTCATCATAAATATATCAATCAGGTATTATTATTTAACTATGTGCAGCAATAATCCTGAGGAAACGCATCTATATCCGTTTTTTTAATTTAAAAATACCATTTTATAGATACTTTATTTAAGCAAGTTAGTTTTGTGAACTTTTTATTAAAAAACTCTACTGTTATTCCTTTATTATATGAAACCTGGGAGAAATCCGCTTTGCACGTTCTTAAAAGTAGTTCTCTTCTAAACATTGATATTAATACGCCATTTAGACGCTAAACGATAGACGACTAATATTAAAGTTAAATCAAGGTATCAATCAAGGTCGTGAATGTTGATGACAAGTGGTAATGATAATAGACTAGGAAATGGAAGGTTCTTGGGTCGAATTAAACTTCGGCCAACTAATATTTCAGGTCCTCATTCGTAATATTCCTTCGAATTGTAACGAATTTTAAGTGGAAGTAAATCTGAAATTATTACAATAGGCAGCAGACCAAAGCTTCTTTTAATGGCAGTCTTTGTTAATAACAGATAGACATCGATCATTCATATGGGCAGATGTCATTATTAATTTTGAGTTTCAAGGTAATTTTCTAGTTTATAATTGCAGCAGATGCAAGATGAGCGGCATAAAAAGTATTTTAAGGTACTCGTCATATCCAAATAAGTAAATCTTTGATAATCCAAGATGGTGGCCACTTTTTCCAGATAACAACCAGTTTTGCACTTTTGGATATAACTTTGCTGAGATTCATTCGATTTGAGTGATAGCGGCATCTATTTGTATGTTATTTGGGGGAATTTATTGAAGCCTTTTTGCTCTTTTTAGTCCTTTAAATATATAATTATCATATGTGAAATTATTTTAATACGATTGATTATGCGCGTATAACTAGGGTACAGTAAAGGGCAAAGTATATAGCAACTGACTATAACACATTCACATGCTACAGTGAACTGCATGTTCTTCTTGAAGCAGGAACATCGGACATTCTTGCACTTTGGCTTGCAGCTGCATGTCCCCAGTTTTACGCAGGCACCTGAGATAGGGGAGTCTTGTCAAGACTGCTGTCAGAGACTCCGCATCCCTCTTCCATGCCTTGGTGCCAACTAGTGGTGGAATATGTATGTGTTCGTTGTTTGCTTGCAACGATATGTTTGCCTTTTAGATAGCATGTATTGCATGAAGGTCCAGGGCATCTCTAGTCGGAAGCAACACATCCAGACCCGTCTTGGCCTTACCAAACAACTACAGTATGGCATGGTTGATGGTTGGCTGTTTCGGTGTGCCATATAGGTTGACACACAAACTCTTCAACTGGTGGGAGCTCTCAATCATGACCAACTCTGAACGCTGAAAATAAATGGATGCTTCTGGAATATTTTCCAGTAGGACTTCTTCCAATGACCACTGAAGGCTGACGTAGTGTCACACAACCTGTCAGTGCATGGAATCTGAGTAGGGTGTCCCTCACAGGCTGTGCAAGTCGCTGAGATACGTTATGTACTGGGAAAGATTTCTGCTTATTGGCTGTCCCTGTGATCATTCACACTTCAACTACAGACATGAAGCGCACAAGAAGCACCAGGACATCTGTGTCTCTACAGATGACCAATACCCGTTCATATCTTCTTTCAGCCGATTTACACGTATGCAGGATTAACCCCGTGTCCGCTTCTTCGTGCCGTTCTGAAAGCTTGTTGATATCGCATCTGTAGCCTTTTACCATGATGACATCCGATAAGAACCATGCAAGATTAGCCTTGTTTTCATCTAATCTAATCTAATTTCATCTCTTTGCTAATAATTGTGGGAATGGAGACAGTTTGTACAGGTCAGCAAAAGTCTTGTATTGACGCTTCTTTAGTGCATCATAGAACTCTCTCCTCTAGTAGTTCCTTCACTTTGGTAATGACTACCTGCATATCTCTCTCTCTCTCTCTCTCTCTCTCTCTCTCTCTCTCTCTCTCTCTTGTGCAGTTAAATGTTCACTGATCATCTCATATGGTGAAGAATCTCCATCCTCTTCTGCTGATGTCATGTGTAACCCGACCACATCAAATCCTCGAGTTGCGGAGCAAGCTTCTTCACATCATCAGCATTATGCCTTGTTCGACAAGGAAGACTGTCAGGACGACATAATACAGTCTCTTCGTCGTCATCTTCTAGATTAAAGAGTGACATAGTTTCTTGTGTATGCGTGATATTTCTGACCGTGTAGCATAAAACTTGTCTCTGGTCATTTCTTTTGATAGAAATGATGCAATTTTGCATCTTGCATGTGCTGTTGATCCATTTAATTGCATGATTAGTAGGGACTTTTGGTTCTCTTCACTACAATGTTTCCATCAAGAAACTCTGCATGGACCTCTGGTACTGTCGTTTCGAAGAGTTTTATGTCTGCAAGGTAAACTGACCCCCATCGTGCATATTGTGTATGGTCATATATTTAGCCATGGCAACAACGCAGTCAATGCTCCTAGATGTAGAATCCAGTTGCCATCCCTCTCAGCTCAGGTGAAATCTAGTAAGATCCCAACCATGCCCATATAAGCTGATCACAACATGAACTCTGGATTATCAGAGTGCACTTAGTCAAACTCCTCTATGTTGGACTCTACCTCCTCATAACAAAGTGCACCTGACAGCTAGATTGCAGTGCAGGGTTTTGATCTATGGTCAGTGTTGATGTGCTTCTTAAACACCTGGTTCACACTTTGGGCGAACTCTTCAAATGGCTCATCATGTTTATGGCCAGATTCAGTTAGCCATGACTTGAACATTAGCCACTTGAAGTCCCAAAGAGCTTCATATGTAAGTTGATATCTTCTGACAGAACTGTAGTAGGCCTTGTCATCCAACATAGTCTGATAGTGTGAGTGGTTTGGGCTGCGTATACACCTGCCTTAGGCCATAGGTTATCCAGTCCTGCACTGTCCATGTGTTGGCCAATGCTTATATATATATATATATATATATATATATATATATATATATATATATATATATATATATATATATATTAGTATTCTCGATAGGATATTATATATACATAATATTTCAAGAAAGTACCAAGTTTTTTTCATAGACTACAAAAAGGTACTCAACAAGATCTGGCAAATAAATGTATCTCTTGGTATGATTACAGAACAGCAACAGTAATCCTCGCTGACATATAAATTTGCAATAACTCCCATTCAATCATTGTACACTTTCTACAAGTATATGCTAACCTCATGAAAAGGTCTTATGGAAGTTATATAGATTTGACAATGAAACAATTCCGATGAAATAATATAGAAAAAAAGTGAACAGTCAAATATTTCAAATATTAATCAGCTTGAAATAGCTTGGTGCATTTACGATATATTCAAGGTTTATAGTTAACAATGACTCAAAATGTTTCATATTATATACAAATAGGTTTGACTGCAATTATTTTGAAGACTTCCAATACCAAAGTTAATTTGAGAGGTCAAATAATTTCTCCAATTGCTGAAAAATTGGATGATACTAATGCTCCTTTATATTGCAAGTCCTTAAGTTAACTTAACGTGGTGTAACAAGTCCATATTATGAATGGGAAATTCAACATCGAAGTCAGAACAAAAAGAACAAAGCGAATCAGGAAAAATATTAGATGATATAGCATTTGACATTTTCCCGGATAAAAGTTTGTTTTCCGAGAAATTAGATGAAGAAAACCAGGATATCATCAATGACGTCACGCCGTCTTCAAAATTTGAAATGTTATTCTTTTGAAGATATGATATGAAAGATGAAACCTACCTCAGTCAAAGTTAGTTCAGCTTTGAATATTGCTAATAGAATAGTGTACCCGGCTTCAGGAAGCTCAGTGGAAATATCAGTATGTACATATGTATAATTCCGCATTTATACATGCACACGTGTACGTGCGCGCCGTGTGTGTCTGTCTATCTTTATTCGAGCGTGTAGAATTTAGGCACATTTTTTGTAAATTGTTGTTTTCAGTGTGCCTATGTTTATATACCTGATTGTGAGGATCTAAATACAAGCCATCCTTAGCCAATCAAAACAATAATAGTCCCATGGTACTGAGCCATATTATACACAATGGAGAGATTATTTATAACCAATAAAAGTATGACTGAGACTACAAAATGGGAAGGGGTTAAACTGGCGGGAAAGGAAGATAAAAATAACAGCCTATATTACGTTTGACTAGTCTTATTTCCTCGTCATATGACTTAATTGAGGACAGATTATTCAAGGTCATGTTTGGCTCTCGTCATATCCGGATCTCGAGAGACTTCTGGGATTTCTGCTGACAAACGCATGGATAAGGTGGGAACAGGTAATCAGTTATTAGAGAAACATCCCGTTAACGTGACACTTGACAGATTCTCAGTAGGAAATAAAACAGGGAAATAAAATCTATGATGATACGACCACATATTTCTAAGAATGTTTAGATAACAGTTGGTAATTGACCAGTCTAATGTTACGTCACCTTAACCTAATCACATTAGTTCGCTGGCACCGATCATTATCATCTTGAGAGTACAATTGTACAAGTATCCTTCGTCATTCAGACTTACACAAACTGGACGTTTTTAGGGGACAAAAAACTTCCTTCGTCATTTCTTGTGTATTTCTAACTCTCATAGCCTGACAGGTTGTCCCTCATTTGTCGGTCACCATTAGACATGTACAACATATCTCCTGACGATGCTATTCTGACAATGTCCACACATCAATGACAATCTTATTTCAGCCGCCATATTTCTAAACATTCCTTCCGGGTTAGGTCAATTCTCATATCGTCTGCTCTGCTCGGCTCCATTTCGTTGCTATTTTCTTATCATTTTTATAGTCTAAGATTACTTTGGCTTTGAATTTCTTTCTTATTTTTTTAACTACCGCTTTCCCGAGTGGATATTGTAATAAAGCGATTGTCACGTGACAAACCACTTGTGGGGATGCTTTATTCGATAAGACATGGCAGGATCTTCCGCAGAAACTTGACCAAATAAACTGATATGTGAAATGTATGAATATCATTATGAAGAATATGTGACTGTCATTTCAGGTTTTGTTGACATGTGGAATAATACATTGTTCTTATTGAATATTTCCTATGACGTATCGCTATTCACGGTCTTATCTCATAATGTTGGGTTGAGTTGAGGTTTGTTAGCTTTAAAATGATCAACCGGCGACTCTCTAAAGAAACATCCCCCCACAGGGATGATCCTGAATCGAACCGTCAACATTGCGCTAAAAATGATTCCTGGATTTATAATTTTATTTTATAGTCTAAATAGTGAAAGGAGTTCAATCACTTCATTGTGAATTAGATACTATAATATATGTCATTGTACTTGGATCTTTACACTCAATCGGAGCTCAAGTGTTTTAAATCCAAACATTGCCATCTCATCTTGATGAATCCTACCCATGTTTGAGTTCATTATTTATGTTTCTAGGTTTCTGGTCACTAAATAACTATCACAGGTCAAATGAGTTATTTATGTTATTGAAATATAATAATTACTGCAAGCTCTCCACGGACATTAGCCATTGAAGGCTGGTTATATATAATTACTTTAACGTACTTAGTCTTGAAATAATGTTACTGGTGTTTTACAAATGGTTTACTATAAAATGATATTGTGTGCGTTATTATTAATTCCCAATAATAATAATAATAATAATAATGAATATAATAATAATAATAATAATAATAATGTGTTGTGAGACATGATTGAGTTGATTTTTGTTAGAACATAATATTCTCAACTCTCCACACAACAACCTGCTCACAATATAAGTATATATATTGTGCTGTGTGTGTGTGTGTGTGTGTGTGTGTGTGTGTGTGTGTGTGTGTGCAGTAATTTAACCAAACAACTGTACGTAATAATGCAGGCCTCTAATGTTTCAGTATGTCCTCCCAATGATAAGCGAAGCTATTTTTATGTGTAGATAAGTTGGCTGCCGTTATTTTCACGACTTTAAATCAAATAATTTCTGCAATTACGGAAAGTTGCTTACTACAAAAGGCTTAAATAACAAGTTGATCATTAATATACTGTCATTAAAAATATAACAGCAGAGCCAGTGATATTATCAGTGACGGTCCATCGCCTGCAAAATTTTAAAAGTTGTTCTTTTCAAGACATAATGTGAAAGATGAAACCTCCCTCAGACATAGCTAGGTAGGATTATAGCACAGTACCTACTGTCTGGAAGCTCAGTGTCATTGTGGACAGATTATTCACGTTCGTGTCTGGTTCTCGTCATATCCGGATCTCGAGAGACTTCTGGGTTTTTAGCTGACACACTTATGGGTAAGATGCTAGCAGACGATCAATCATTAGAGAAACACTCCGTTAACCTGATACTTGATAGGTTATCAGAAGGAGATAAAGGGAATGGCCTGTTGATGATTAAGTTCAATGTCTTAACTAACGGCGTCTTTTTCCTATAGTTGGCCTTGATGACTAGAGAAGACCAATAAGCTAAAATCAGTCTGTCTTTCCTTTATTATTTTAATTAAAATTTGTGAGTATATTATATATATTTTAGGCTCCCTTATCACAATGTCAAACCAAACTATATGCGCCTAAATTATATACGTTTCACTGCTTCAACATCTCTTGTTGACCTTTTTAATTTCATCTCATCTCTAAACAATAGCATAAATGCTGAATTCGATCAATCAGTGTTTGATTTTGGGGATATTTCTGATAAGGTATTAATATTAGATTGTGAAATAAAATATATGTTAGAATCACAGCACATAAAAACACAATCACCTAGAATAATTCGTATTAATTTGTGGATATTTGTATGTAAATTGAGCTTCCAAATCACCGTTGCTACACTAAACTATATACGTCAATTGTGCATGGAATCAACGTTCCTTTTGTGTTCCGTTTCACAACCATTTAACATATCTCTGACTTTGTTTAGATTCATCTCACCTATATACGATAATCCATAATGTGAATTGGACCAATAAATGTTCTTTGCTGTTTTTTGTAAGGAATTAATACTAGATGGTGAAAAACTATATTTCAGAATTACAGCAAACAACTCTACTTTAATTAGAGAACAAAGCGACAACCTCATCTAGTAATATAAGTCGTGATGTTTACTTTATTACGGAATAAGCAACGAGCTTTAAATAAGCAAAAAGGCTCAATTCACTAAATGACTATCTAGCGGCTTGAGCTAATAATTAAACAAATCACGAACTGCATATAATGATAGAACTAGCCAGAAACATCAATTGACGACAATACTGTATAAATAAATATTGTTACTTTATAACATGGTTGGGCGATTACAGAACCAATGTAATCGCTTAGAATTAGGATTACTTATTAATATAATTAACTCTTTTACTATTAATGTAATATTACTGCCGATTGTGTTATGTTATGATTGTAATTAAGCAATTACCTAATCCTGATTATAATGATATTACTCATTGATTCTTCAAAAACATTTATTCTTCCACAGTGTCTTTGTTTACACACGGAATTGGTGAAGTATTGTCCTTGAAACCAAACGATCGTTTCATCTTACCAGCTGACGTCGTATAATTATCTCCATTCGTATTCTCCATTCAGGATATTGGAAAACACCAGGAAATAATTATTTTAATCCCCACTCAGAGTCGAAGACACATAACTGGGATTCTTGGATACTGAATTACAGTAAGGATGGGGTATGGAATTCTGACGTCATAGAGTGAAAGCTATCCATATTCCATCGAGCTATATGACATCCCATCATGTTAAGGATTATAAATCCACATCTGAATTGACTTAAACCCAAGATTTATTGTGGAGATATTATCGAAAATCCATTCTTGTTATTCTGGCTTTATTAGGTCTATCACAATATTAATATTTTAACATTTGTTATTATGATTATATGAATTAGCATACTTGACTTGGGTACGAGCGAGATTCCAATTAATTAAGATATATTTAACGGAAATTAATTATTCCTCTCTGCTTCCACAAGCAGGACATCTAAACCTAAATAGAATAAATACATCTATGACTCAATATAAAGGAGTGAACGTTATATATTCCGCACTTCTTCCAACGATATTCATAATAATGAATGGAGTGATCAAGCCCCAATATATCAGATGGATACATAACATCAACTGACATGTCTATCTGTATGGATGGATGGATGATTTAAAATATTTTTCGGCCACTTTTGTGCACAAGGTAGGCTAAATGGGCTGAGCTACCTCCAAAGTAGTGATCTGTGGTACAACACACTACCGCTAGACCACTAATACTTATAATCGGATTATGACGATTTCTTAGCTTTAAGTTCACTAATTTATTTATTTATTTATTTAATATTAAATTATACTCTTGGCTAAACTGTACTCGTTTGATCTTAACTCCCACTGTCTACTTGTCTAATCGGGCATCACTGTCATCTCCCCATTTTGTATGCTACTTCAGGTGTCAACTATAGGCGTATAATTCGTGGTAAACTATCACCAGGTACTCCAGTCAATAATGTTCTCTCTAAATAGCATCCATGTACTTGTCCACAAGTCTTCTACTACAAGCATACAGAGGATTATAAACTGCGTAGAAAGGGTAATGACTCCTTAACTTATTGCCATTTGTGAAATAATACACAAGGTCATTTTAACAGTTGACGATCATTCTTCCCCAAGAATTTCTTTCTGGCCGTCATCTTTGTACTTACCTGATGCTCCACCTATCTGGATGTATTAAACAGATGTCTCAAGTCGACTATCATACACGCAACATCGTTACCTTACATCTCCATGTTAGCAGACATCTTTAGAACTCTTCATAATGGAAGAAAAGATCTGGAGTTTCTAGTTAGGATTTGGTTCCGTTCGTCGCCGAAGCCTTTTTGTCCATTCACCAGTGAACACCAAATTGCTCGATTCCTTTCATCACTGATTTTCGAGCGTATTCAACACATACAATCGCAGTCACGTGTTTTGCATTAAAATATGTATATTTTACTCGGTGAAATGATATCATAGAGATTATTGTTTAATATCCACCCCTTCTTGTGTGAAGGACGAGTTATAGTTTGTATTAAGTATATTTCAATACATTAAAGTGATCATTTAAGTATTAAAACTATAGTAAAAGAACTTACATGTTATCAGTAGTCAGACTTATGGGATGATTATGTAGTAGAGTCCAAAATTGGCTGATAGCCTATCGTCCTTGCCATGGCTTCAGATTTACTTTCATTTTCCAAAATCACTGCAAATTCGGGATAATATTGCGAAAGATGACGTGAAACATTAGTTGCTTAAAGTTGAATTCGAACCAAGAATCGTCCATTTCCTAGTCTATCACCATAACAATTGTTCATCAACACTCACGACCATTATTGAGAAAACATATCATCAGCTATACGGTAGTTCGTGTCAAAACTGATAATTTTCACGATACAAAGTGTGTGTGAATATATATATATATATATATATATATATATATATATATATATATATATATATATATATATATATATATATATATATATATATTATTATACCATACATACATCACATAGACCATCCTCTAAGTGATGACCCATTAGACTGTTAACTTTCAAATTTCGTTATTTATATAGTTATGAGTTTTGCATGTCGTATAAATTGGTTAAATTTGATAGAACTAAATATTATTAATATAAATACTGGATCTTAATGAGCTTCAGTGAAGATGGCGGCTAATGTAGCTTCTGTACTTCTAGTTTTGTTTAATTTTTAGAATATGTACATACGAGAGTATTATAAAGATCATATACATTAATCTCCAAAAGTCAAGTAATCTGGGGAAAATGACAAGAAACGCCGTTTTTACTATATTTCACTGAAACATTACCGACGCCATGATGATTTATTTACAACGAACTCGGTAATTTGCTTAGTCTTCATCTGCGTTTTCTTTAGAAATTTACAATACACTTTAGTTTGTTTACAATAGCATTAATACTTTGATTTAATTTTAATATTAGTTGTATATCTTAACGTTTACAATATGGCGTACTAATATCAATGTTTATACAGGAATTACTTTTATGAGAGCGTGAAGTAGTTTTATCTCACTATTAATATAATAATGGAACACCATCAGTAAAATTTGTTTATAAAAAGATAACTAAATTGGCGTGTTTATATAAATCTATTATTGTATCTTTACATTAAAAAGATGCACGAATATAGATCCATTTACTTGGTATTTATACTGAGTCAAATAAAAAAAAAGCAGGACGAGGTCTCAGACGATGTACTAAGAACAAGACAGAAGTTGTTAGTTGATAAGCTAACGTTATCTCCTGATTGTCATCCATAAACATCTATATAATTCAGATAGGCGTTAATGATGAATTTAAGAGTAGCACCCGGCATTAAAAGGCACCAAATGTCAAACACTCTATCACCTCACTCATCAGATCCACTCTATCACCTCACTCATCAGAACTCGATCACGCCACCTGTTGGTAATTGTCTTGTCAGTGATGAATTGCCTGAAGAAATATCAGTAATAAACATCTGAACTTAACTGTCTGATAAAGAGACTGGGAGTGATACTCTCGGATATCATGGATCATGATGGTTTAGTAAAATAAAAAATTATGATTACGAATAGTAATGACAATGATGATTATATTAACAATTATAATATATATTAATAATCACACATACACATACACACACACACACACACACACACACACATACACACATACACACACACATACACACAGATATAGAGAGAGGCATATACACACAAGCATACAAAATATATACTTATTTATTTATCGCAGTAAAATGTCATTGATTACTGGTTGCTAGTTTATCGTTATCATCCATCAAATATCTTCAAATATTATCGCCTCCATGGTAATGTGCTAGGACAAGAATACCAGATTCTCTGATCGAATCCATTTATTACCGGCCAATATTTAAAATGTTTGCTGGTTAATCGATGCATATATAAATATTTTGTTTGATGAGATGGATTGGTAGTTATAAGCAGTATACTACGTGGATCATTGTTAATTCCATTGAACTGTGCAGGTTCATAAATGCTGGAGATAGAGGAAACAGAATGACGAACAACTAGCCTTTTAGTCTTAAACGAAGTCAATGTACGTCTGTTGTTTTGGATCGTAAACTGACTCGTCTTAATGCTATAATTTAATTGGCTCGTACGGACAGTGGTCATGTGATTTATGGAGTTCTGGATTTGTTTTAATTACGGTTCTCCTGCAAAACATGGCGGTAGTTTCTGTCCGGATTTGATGCTAGTCCGCTACTGATACATCTAATCCAGAATGATAAACACGACGTCACAGTTGTCGTGGTAACGCGATGTTTATGTTGTATTCAGTCGTATGCCAATTTCAACGGAAGTGATTATTGGGAAGCTAAATTAGACAAGACATTGTTTAATATATTGTATAGGGTTTTGTTTAAGATATTAGGCAATAAAATAATGAATTACATAAAGCCCATTGATAGCTAAATGAGTAGAAGCACTATACTTTACATCTAATTATTAATTCATATTTGTAAACACTTTAGCACGTAAAGCCCGCCTTTGACATTATTATATCCGATAGATGGCAGCAGTAGTATATATACTATAGCTTGTTAAGAATAGATTGCTTCTATTAGATTTTGGTTCACAATTCAAGGCTTTTCCTGTTTGTGGGATGTTTCATCTGGTCATTCCATATATGTATGTACTATTGATGGTATTTCTATTAGATGCCATATCCTTGAAAAATAAATATATATATATATATATATATATATATATATATG
>JAODUP010001774.1:0-27584 GCA_025642065.1 Paralvinella palmiformis
ATTTCACCTCCTTCCTGCATAATACGTCCCTGACAATTCGACCTCGTTCTAATGTCTTATTTGGTAACATAGACTTTATTGATTTGGTGTGAGAAGTATGAAAATACAATACTTTGAGTATTTGATTACTGATTGCACACAATTTATGAAGCGACAGCCTCAGTTCACCAGGGGACGTTTAACGTCATCTCACACAAAAACTGATACGATACCATTTATATTTTTAGTTGGAGTAATGGTGAGCGTAGAAAAAATACATTGGATGACAGGTAAGACAGATAGCTTACCTTACTGAACTAGTATGGGTACCGGAAGCAGTTCTTGTGTCAAAGTGAAGATGATTATAAAGAAGCAAATACAGAGATATTACAGAAATAAATATACTTATATAATGGTTTGAATAACAAGGATAATATAAATTGAGATAAAGGTAAACTTGAAATTTCTATGTGTGTGTGTTTGTGTGTGTGTGTGTGTGTGTGTTCATGCAAACATGTGTGTGTTTGAGTGTAAAATATATCTTAAGACAGGCTGGTTTTAAATTAATTAAGTTTGTTTCGTGGCTTTTTTTGTGCATCATAATTAAAGCCGCCCGAGTGATGTTTTTATAAGATAAAGTAAACTAATTGTTGTTGTTAATTAATATTTCTAATTTATAATACATATCAGAAACAAATTATACCAAAACAACAAATAACGAAACAAGAAACGAATATAACTCCTGAATTTATTATGTTCGCCCAAAGACACCATCAAGTCACAATATATATATATATATATATATATATATATATATATATATATATATATATATATATATATATATATATATATATATATAGTAAGGTACTGTCAACAGATAAACGGGAATAAATTTGATGGGTACAAGAACAACTAAAATCCTCTGTAAATGAACTGTTAAACATATTTCAACTAAAACTGAATGCTTATTTCTCCTTGAAGCCTATGTATAATTAATGATATTCGATAATATCTACTTCATTTTCAGAATATGCCGAAAAGGGTAAATGTGTAGAATTTTCTATTTCAGTCAACATATAAAAGAAAATACTCTCTTAATTAAAACGAACACTATATAAAATAAATTTTAACATAACAGAAAAAGCTCATCTAGTGCTACTAACAGTCAGTGATATTCTAAACTATGACGATTATCAGATATAAAGACATGTCAGACTACTACAGTAATTAATAAATGGTATGGAATAATCTCGTCGATTGTATATTATAGCATTTTTTATTATTATATATATATATATATATATATATATATATATATATATATATATATATATATATATATATATATATATATATTTTATGGGGAAAAGTAATACAGAAATGTAATTTGAAATAACGGTGATAGCTATGAGATCGATTCAAAACATATAATCTAAGGGGACAGGTGTGGTTGCTATTCACATTTAGTCGTTTTCCTAAATGTCTAAATGGTATTGAACTGCTTCAGGTATTACAAACCTTGCAATTTCTATATTGTAAGATTTAATTTATTATACAGCGTATTAACCTACAATGTATTAATGTATTAATGTTTCTATACATGATTGTCAAATATTCTTGTAATTCATAATGGGAAAATATATTATTTTACTGTTCTTTCTTTTGAGAACATATTATAGCAGTTTATTTCTTGACCATTTCTTGTACAGTATTAAACTTACTGTTCCGATGACTTTGAATTCATCTCAGGTGATTAGTGGCGAAGTTCAAACGCCTTTACTATGCCATTCTAGAAGGAGAGGAGAGCAAGAAAACTATCTAGACGTATCATATTGAATAATACACAAAATAACTTTCAATGTTTAACATTCTTACCGTGTGCATTTCTACACATATACACTTGTTAGGTCGTCTAGGACCGTTGAGTAATGTTGTTGATAATGAATTTTGTTTTACTATAGATTAACTAAATATAAAATATTCCATATTTAGTCTGAAGGTACACTAATGATCTTAAAATGATCTTATTTAAGAATAACATTCATACCCATGATAGTATATATATACACCAACTGAACACCACCTGAGTATTTATTGTGATATTGCTAAAATTGTATTTGTCTCATAACACTATCACCAAGTAGTCAATGTTCTCCTTATAATTAAGTGATTAATGATGTTCCACGTTTAGATGATATATGTTCGTCTAGCATTATCACCAGTATAAACATACATGTCATTCGTTGCAACTATTACATGATAATTATATAACACATAATGATTACCTTTGGTCAGTTGAGTTTCTTTGAGTGCAGCACAGATTGTGTTATCTCCAGAGAGGTGTGGTACAGTTGATTAAATTTGATTTTGTCCATTTGCGTAATACATAGCTATTTGGAGCAGCGTGATTTTGAATTAAATTGCACGTTTTAGACCCAACAAGTACTAGTATTTAAAAGTCTATAATGATCATTTACTGCTAATAAATACCATACATAATATATATGGTAATACGACTCATAAAGGCTTTGTTCTGAACGTGATATGGTGATATTATGGTTCAGTAACCAGGATCAGCAAATTGATCTCTTCAGCAATATATCACATCTGAATAACACCTCATTATCGTAGTGATGCTATCTAATTCATATAACTTGGTGTATAGGTGTATAAAGTCAAGACCCTGATTAACCTTGGACCATCCATGCCAATAAACTATTGTTATCTTTAAGACATTATCTGTATGTTATAGTTGAAACATCTCATTCTTAGTAAGTTAATTTCAATAAAAGTAACTTATTATCAGGCAATTCTACGTTTATTGGCTTTTATATATCTGTCACCAAAGTTTTGAAATGATTCTTGATTTGATTTTCTTGATATAGCAGCTGTGGTCTGAATGGACACAACGAGAATAATGGAAAAGTTTTGACAAAGTTTTCAAAGTAGGTTTTAATAATAAATGCTAAAGTTGTGTGCCACTTATGAGAATATGATGTACACATGTGTCAGTATGTATGTTTTCCTAATTAATGTTGTACATTTTATAATGTGAGAGAGAGCTCACATATTAATTACTCGATATTCCTTTCAACCGTAAGTCAGTATACTGCCTATTTCGTTCATGTTGTCAAAGCCTTATCCAAGTCCACTCTACATCTTCAATTAATTTTAAGCATCAATATCATCTCTCGTAACTAATGTTTCCTGTTAGTGTAATAATCATAACTCTTATTACTTAGATTATACACGATAAGAGCACAGCCTAATGTTATTATAGTCAGTTTGTAATTTTTAGATATTCTTCTTCTCCTTGTCACGATATGACGTCTTTCGTCAGAGACTTGGCGTCTCATTTCTAGCATTTCATCGACCACGTGACTCATATCTGTGTGCTAGGTCGTGGTGACATCCTGCCAAGACAAGAGTTAGTGTCTAAGAATAACACACAGTAAATCGATCAATGGCCAGTGCTAGTATAACTACGAATTAAGAGATTGGAAACTCTATCTGGTGGTATCTTAGGTGAATTTTCGTCAAATTAGAGACTACGAGTTCTTATTACCAAAATTAAAGTTTATTGTGACACAATGGCGTCTTTGGGGGCTGAACTACCTCAGAAGTATAATCAATATCACCAATTGTTATCATTTTTGTTACGTTATTCCTTGTTGTGTTACTCACATACTTATAGGATATTGTCATAAAATTGAAACTAATTAGAAGAATTAATTAATAACCATGATGAGGTTTGTGTATCTAATAAAAGAAACATATGAATGGCTTTAATTATGATCCACAAAAATATAAATGAAAATTAAGGAACACAATTAACTGATGTAATTTGTACACCGTTACATACACACATATACATATCCACACTCGCACACAAACGCGCATGCGTTCACACATCCACCCACCACCACACACGCAAGCACGCAAGCACATGTTGTCTGTGTGCCTTCCTATACGCATTTCTTCTCTATTATACGGTAAGCAAAAGGTTTATAAATTGAAATAATAATTTATGCAAAATAATTTTAATTGGCCCAAAAATAATTTAAAACAAATATTAAACTTTTGATTATTTTGATGAATTTGCTTCAAAACAAATTTAACTGCGTTAATTATAGTAGGTTTGAATATAATGCAGAGATTAAATATGTCTTTTCGTAAAAAATAATCGAGTTCCTATCATCATATAAACATTTAGGTTATAGCGATATGCCTTTACCCAATTAATAGTATTGATACATTCAATTTATTATTGTATCATAATACAGATAATGCTTAAGAATGTTCACAATCACTGCAATAAATACATCATTAAATATGTTTTATTCTATGGAAGCAACGAGTATTCCTACGGATTTTAGGCTATATATACTTCTTGAAATAATCTTTTGACAATATTTATAGTCCGTTCAACAGCTACAGGGCAAATCTAGCGACATCTAATTTTTGTAGTCTTATCTGTGCGTTGATTAAATGTGTTTCTGAGGCGAGACCACGTTCAAGAGTCACACGACTCTTTTGTGCCAATCATCAGGTTTGTTTAACCTCTCCAACATTAAATCAGAACAGTTTTACACATATCCTTCAAGCAACTTATTGAGATTGGTTTTGATAACAGTTCTTATAGCAGTATTACACGTTTTCCGCAGTACCTTATTGGGTAATAAATCAACAAATATTTTCATCATCCAGTAACCATATTTATTCCCTGATAGTACTATGTGAGTAGATTTTGTGGTCAGTAATCTGGACTCATTTAACTTACATTTGGTTGTTGACAGTCTATATACTGGAAAAAACACAACTTAAGAACAAAACACCCTCCCCTCTTTCTTAGCACGCACGCACACACGTACAAACGACATATTTGTAAAGATTGTCTCATTGTTGTTTTGTTCTTAAAGGAAAAGAATATATTGTTATAACTTAGTAATCAAGGATAATGTAGTTATCAGCTGGAAAGTACATCGCGTCGGGAATCTAAGTCAATATCTTTATAATAATATTTATCAAATATGGAGTATGTTCTATATTACAAATAGACTCAACTAATCACTATCTTACCATCTATATTGGCGTAAATTCCCAAATAACAAATGTACAATAAATACATATTAAAAATACAATATATACATCATAAAGTACAAAATTAAAATAGACAACATGTCAAAGTAACATACATAACTAAAATGACAACAATAACTGTTGTAACATTTGTCTGTTGTTGTTATTAAAATTGGATAAAAGAAAAGCTGTCGAGTCAATAACACCATCATCTGTGGCAAAAGTCTTAATTTTCAATTTGCACCTTTTTACATAATTATCGTCAAATATATATTTCATCATAGAAATTCCGTGTTTATCACATACTGCTCGCACTCTATTAATTAAATTGTCATGGCCGTTCAATTGCCCACACATAGGCTGTTTTAACATGAACATATAAAATATTCTACTTTTAGAAAATGTATTGAAGTGCGACTTAATCAAGTCCAAATTATATATATCTATGAGAGTAAATGGTTTCTGTATTTTTAGAGCTTGCAGAAGAGGAGTGTTTTTGGAAAATTTAATTAGGCCGAGTGACGATTTCAGGAGACGCGTCTGAATTCTATCCAGCTCGTAAAGAGATTTTTGGTCAGCTTATAACACTGAGTAGCATATAATAGAATTGGTTGGATTGCAGTCTTCCATATATGAGCCATGTTATCTGGCGCCAAACTGCCCTTGCAAAATCCAATTGACTGCATAGCATAGAAAGCTTTTCTACATGACTTAATTCTCGATTCAATATGGTTGTAATTATTATTAGACAAGTTAGCACCTAAGTACGTAATATTTGTTGACTGAGTTAAAACAGTACCGTCTAAAGACCATTCAGGGTCTTTCACAAAACTGGTTTTACCAAATGTAATACAGTTGGTCTTTATGGGGTTAAACCGCAAACCATGAGATGATATATATTTATCAGCTACATCGATGACCCTTTGTAAACCTGTTACTGTAGTACTTGTCAGTAAGACATCGTCAGCATAACAAGAAACGTTATATGATGTGTTATCTATGCAAATGCCTACAATAGTGTTTGAAAGTTCCACAATCATGTCTTGATAAAAGATATTAACCAAAAAAGGGGATGAGAGACCTCCCTGACGAGTGCCTCTCTCCACCCGAATTATATCTTTCAAAACATTGTTCCATCGTATCTGAGCAGTGAGTTTATGATACCAAAAATACAATAACTGCCAGCAAACATCTGGTAAAATACCAAAACATTTATCAAATAGAACGGAACGTGGAATTGCGTCAATCGCACCCTCTGCGTCAAGTGAACAAGGAAAGATTGGTGATCCTTTCTTAACACAATCAGATATAACATCTCGTGACACAGATATTGCCATGTTAGTACCTCTACCCGGCACGAAACCAAATTGGGAGTCATGAAAATCATGATATCCACACTCCTCTAGTACAAACATTTCTAATCTTTTAGAAAATGTGGTAGACACCACTACTGGACTGTAATTGTTAAGGTATAGAGTGGTCACAAGTTGGCTTTTTAAACAATGGAATAAGTATTCCGCGTGTAAAAGAATCGGGGACAATGCCAAATTTCAAACACAACGTAAACATTACACATAACTGGTTAATCAATATTTCACAGTCAATAGCATATTTCAAATGCTCACTTAATATCCCGTCAACTCCGTATGCACATCCACTTTTTAATTTCTTAATATAGCGAATCAGTCTCTCTTCATGGAGAGATGTATTAACCTTCATATCAGAAGCCATTTAATATTTTGACTCAACTCGACCTTCAGCAGCTATTGTAGTGTCGTTGATTAGACTAGAGATATCATAATGTTGTTTCAGACAATCAGTATCTATATCATCAACATTACTCTCTTATCTTTAGTCATACGGATAAGATTCCAAATTTTACTAGACTTTCTGCAAGAGTGCAATTTATCAGTTACATTAATAGTACGTCTCTCTTTGGAATCTATTGCTTCCTTACATAATTTCCTGAAACATTTTGTTGCGGCTTTATACGACGAATATACATGACCACGACGAGATCAGTCGCAGGAGGTCCAAATATTGTACCAAAACGATACACGTGATTTAGCTATAGTACAATCATTGTTCTACCAGTTGTTCTTACAACGACTAACTTTATAATTTGATGATCTGGAACTAGCTATTTCAACATCAGAACAACAGCTGTGAAGAAAATGTGACATAGTTGTGCATATATTATTGACTGTAACAATGGCATCATTCTTACATTTTACACTTTTAATATCTGCCTCTGGCTATTTATATGCATTATGTATTACATGGTCTGTAAACATGTCACAATATGCCTTATCGGACCAGTTGACTTTAGGAAACACCGGGCCTCTTATTATGATCTGTATTTTCTGACATTTTTGTGTCCTGTACCGATAACACAATACATGTTTTTACAGGCAGATGATCACTAGTGTTAAGCGTACAGTCTAAAATAATACAACTAACCAACATTATGGGATAAACACATGAACGATGTATGTCCGATTGACACCTTTAAAATACGCATAATTCACGGTTTGGTTGTATCCAAAATTACCGATACACATATCATTATCACATACAAAGTCATACAGAATCAAGCTATGTGCATTAAAAGGCCGAAGCCGGTGCCTGTTAAAAGACAACTGCTGTTACTGTGGAAGAGCGGCATTCATGTCGCCTACAATCATCAGAGGCTCCCCCTGGTGTAGTTCTAACACAGACTGTAGGCACTGTAATGACTCGGCATACAACTCGATTTGATCTGCAGACTCGTCATAAAAAGGCAAATATACTCCTTTGATATTCATTAATACTTGACCTTTTGAAATTAACTGAATACCACTAACTCGTTCATTATCAATATCAATTATCTTATAGGATATATTAGGCATACGTTTGCAAATCCACCCAACACCACCATGAGGACGACTCACTAAAATAGTTTCTGGATCTACACTAGATTTAAAATGTGTCCAGCATTGATGAGACTTACATTTACAACACAGATTAGAGATATTGCTGGGCTTCAGCCAATGTTGACAAATAAAAGCAATATCACAATCACCATCGGATAATTGATGGTCAATCAAATCAAATGAACTTTTTAGTCCATAAGCATTATAACTTAGAATATTTACTTGCTTGTTGAATGTAATATATTAATTATTGTCCTTATTTACATAAATTCAGTTCAAGGTCAAAATAGTTACTCCGTAGCTCAGTACAGACGACCACCAGGTTGAGGGAACGTCTTTTTCAACATAGCGATTCCGCACACTGAAATCATCATCATCATGTCTGCGATCAACGAGTTGCCATTGACGACTGTCGTTGTTAGACGAGTACCTTCTATTGGAGCCAGCCTGGTTGCGTTGTGTCAGCGGATATCCACTCCGACCATGGTATCCATTGAAGTGAGACCTATCGGCACGGTGATTAAAATTGGCTCTATTGTTCTGGTTTCGGGTGTTTCTCATAACATTACCGTTACGACTGCCATGTTGATCCTTTCTCCTGATATAAGGACGAATCCGGATACCACGCGGCCATTTCTCGGTCTGGAAGACAGCGATTTCTGCTAGCTGATTGTCCACTGTCACACAAAATGATGAAGAATTTGAACCTTCAGAGCTAAGTCGAATGACATGTGCTCTGACATCATCAGTGGTCGAATCTTTAGCCATATTCCCAATATATATAGCTCTGATGTGATCAGGTTTTGGTCCAGCGGCCTGTAATCTGTGTACTCCTGTCGAAGATCCCAGAATGGGATCGTGTGTGTCACCATTTACACAACTGACCCCTTTTGAAGGCGTTTTCTATCTGCATTGGAATGCCTGTATCCTGATTGATCCGGATCAGAACTTGAAGATCCTGAGGATTCCACAGGGAGCGTGGTGCTAGGCTCACTCTGACGAGGAGAACTTTGATTTAGTCGGCCATCGTTTGCTTGAGAGTTTTGCTCAGTTTTGTCTTCTTTCTGGTAGCTTATTTATTGTGGCGTAGCCAAGAATATATATGTCTTCAGCAAGAGCAGCTACCTTGCGTCTGTTGAACAAGACACTATTTTTGTAGACAAGGAGTGTATCACAGAGCTTTGTATGAAGAGACTGTCTCAAGTGAATCAGACGCTCCATACATCTCTCCTCAGCTCGTCCACTAATTCCATTAGGCGCAATACACTCCAGAATATCACTCTTGTTGTACGCAAATATAATCCCAAGATTGCCTATGAATGTTGCCTGGAATTCGTCGTGATTGTCCAACAGTACGAGTTCCCCAAATATATTTTCATTTGTTTGCTTTACGGGACCTGCAGCCCCTTATTGTGTTGATGTAATAAACGAATCATTACTGTCCCCAAATATAACAAAGTGTTATATTAACATTTATATATATTTGCCTAGAATTAGAGTTATATCTAACAACATTCTAGAGAAAAGGTAAACAAAAACAAATACAAACAAAGAATTATGACAATAAAAGTATGAAGAAGTAAATAAATAAATAACTGATTATTATTATTAAATAGTAGCAATGGTGATTTTTAAAGCTTTTTATATTATTAGTAAGTCAAAGAAGTTTCTCTGTAACGTCAAATTATTCTGTCGTTGATTTGTATTTATTGCAAAAATTAATATCTACTTCAGAATGGTTTAGAAATAATTAATCATTAATTTGAAACCTGAAACATTAATAACTTTAATAAGATTTGGATCTATCAATCTAAAGTCTGATTAAATTATATACGAACAAACTTCTGGTTTTCTTCCATCTTGGTAGGTGTTATTACGTTATATATATATATATATATATATATATATATATATATATATATATATATATATATATATATATATATATAAATATAAGTGATGACTAATGGTCTTTTGTACTGCTGACATTTAATCTAATTTCAACATAAAACTATCAATTGATGTTTGATAGTTTTGAGCTTAACAAAGCTCCTAGTCGTAAACAACAACTAAGTGGTATTAAGGACGTCAGATGTTATGTGTCATTATGGCTTTGTTATTAATGTGATGGAGGATGGTGTTTTTCTCCAGTAATCAAGGACAACATATTTATCGGCCCAGCAATAAATTACGTCTAGAAAATCACGTCATTATCCTTATAATAATAGACAAGCCATTTACCATGTGTTTTTTATGCTTAAGACAGTCATAAAACTGATAATCAAATATGAGAAGAAAACATTTTGGCGATGTTGTTTATATTAAAATTTTAAGGAAGACTTTAATGATTGACCAATAACAACAAGTCATTATTGTACACTACATAATTGAGGAGGCAAGGAAAAAGGTGTTAGTATTTTCCAAACGTTATTATAGTTTCCCAGTGAGAGCTACGTGAGGTAGCCGTATCTAAACGTTGCTGTCAAAATAAATTAAAAAAAGATTGTGTGAAGGTGGATTATAGATGAACAGATATGCTCATTTGGCGATTGACAAACAGGTAGACAGATAAAGAAATGGCCCACGTCTACACGGCATTTTTCAAACGTTCTCGTCTGAATAGTTGATATCTCATGAGAAATTAGGAAAGCCTTCTGCCTGTTTATTCCACTGGGTTGAGAAATACATAAATATACGTAAAGAGATTTATGTGGGATAAACATTTTATGTAATTACCGTAGTCGATTTTAGTTCATAAGGACCTGGAACAAAATGTAATATGATAAGAAATAACGTAGTAATCTATGTATATCATTTGAAGCCATGTAGAAGGCTTTTTTATTTGATTTGTATGTGCAACTAAAGTTATTATATAAAATACACTCACAACGCAAGCTGTGCCCAGTGCCAATGCTCGAAACAGGTTTTCTTTTCCTGAGCCAGGGGTACCTAAAATACTTGAAGAGCGTATTTTGTCTGCTACAGTCATCTAAATGCTAGATTTCCAGATGCATGCGTGTGTGTTAGTGAAGTAGGATTCCCTTACTAGCAGGAAGCATTCAAACAGACTGTACAATGAAATGACCTATTTCACATAATAAATGTAATGAGCATATCTCAGCAAAGATCAATACCCATCCTCTCTATCTCTAGTGATATAATGATGAAGATGGGTGTTCTAAATCGCACCTATTATTCTGGTGTAAAAAATAATAATATTGAAAATAAATGTTTATATAAATATTTGCGATTTAACAACCCTATCGTATTAATATACATTTCTAATTAGTTTGATGTTGACTTCTAGACTACTAGAAATAATAGTCTACAAACAGATATTCTTATGCACATAACGTTTCTGATCCTCGGATATTTGATCCTATGACATATAATATATTCTCACAACTCAATTAAAACAGTTTAAATGTCTTTCATCCTGCAAAGTTTTGTTGTTTAACTAAGCTCTTTATTTCACTTAATATTTGACTTTTGATGGAAATTCCTTTTATTCAAGGAACGTAATGGCTCTAATTGAAGGATGGTACATATAATGAAATTAAATGACAGTTCATCCTGTGTGATGGACGTGTTAGGCGAGGTTGGGAGAATCACAATTTAAAGCCTCGCAATTACTGGTAAGATACCATACGCCAGAGAAGGATGGGACAGAGAAAAGACACAAAGAGTAAAGGAGCAGAAAACAGTGCCATTATTGTAGTGTCTAAAAGACCCAGACAAAAATTCATTACCGCATAATCCTCTAAATTCATATCATGTCCTGAAAGAACATTCTCGTAATATATCAGCATTTCATAGTTTAATGGTTTATTGGATGCGTAAATTTGAAGTTGCTCTTCATTGAATAAAGACATATCACCATCTACAGGAAATGAAGGAACTCATGATCGAGTCAATATATTGGACATAACTAAACACGTAACATCTGTCATTAATTATCTGTCATACATCATTGATAATGATGTCTGTAATTAATAGAATCTGTAATTATAGAAACACTGCATCGCATCTCGAGCAGTGGCATTGGACACGGTTCGTGCGGTTGGTGTGTTTTATATAACAACTTTAGTTGTATATAAAAAATCACCTTGGTTGTATGTGGGAATAGAATTATCTTTCCTAGGTCCAGTTATGTCCAGTTTGTACTATGATATTCAAGATTAGCTCTAATCTGCTGTCATAAATAACATTTAAGAACTACACTAGTTAGAATAGCATAAATTAGGTCAGGTTTGAAAATGATAACATAGTTCAAACAGTATCGAAGCTATGACGCGCTAATACGGTCTGCTTCAGCGCAGATGTCAGACACACACACACACACACACACACACACACACACACACACACACACACACACACACACACACACACACACACACACACCACACACACACAGAGAGAGAGAGAGAGAGAGAGAGAGAGAGAGAGAGAGAAAGGTGCCATTTATTACGATATGATACGATACCATTTGTATATATAAGAGATAATTTTTTTAATTTAAATACTATTTTCTAAACTACTTCTGTACATTAAAGAGAGTTACTTTTTACCAGAAAAAGTATATAATTTTAGACTAATGTGAATTATTATACCCAAAATAGGTTGTTTTCTCATCATGAGACTTCTCGATGCCCCCATACTATTTCATGTTCTCAACAACTCACCATATATGCAGCTCAATCATTTTAAGTGTGAACTTTCTTCAGTTGCAACTAACTGTGCGATTAAGAACTGACTGATATGTAAGTTGCAATGATATATTTTGGTAAAGTAGCTGCCCGGAATTAATAGCTATATTATTTTTAAAAGAATGTATAAAATAATCTACTACACATTGAGATGATGATTGATGTTTTACGGCCACTTTTGTGAACATGTTAGGCTAAATGGGTCGAGCCGTCCCCAAAAGTAATTAAGCCAAGTCAAAGATGACCCCCCCCTCAGATATGCCCACACCGAGATTCGAACTCAGCTGGTAGTGATCTGTGGTCTAACCCACTACCAATTAGATCACGGAGGAGCCATACACTCTACTACACATTATATTATTATTATTATTATTATTATTAAATAGTCGTACTAAAGGTAATAATGACAGTATCATGTGCTATAATCATGTGTCATTGGTGTCTATATAGCGTGTTTATCTATCGTACTCTTCACTATTAAAATTAATGAATTAGCCTTTTGTGGGTTGATTCTGATTTATTTATCCATTAACTAGTCACATAAATAGAAGATGACTTACTTGCTTTAAACATGAAATATTAATTAGACAATAAATAATTACTTTTCGTTGGCTTTTATGTACGTACTATAGACTTTATTATCTCTGGAGTCGTAAGGTGCAATTCATCAAAAGCATGTTTGGACATTTGTTTGATGAATGACGAGTTCTGTCTACGTGATACTCAATTCAATTTAACAACAAGAAAATGAGTTTGTACGTTTACGACTGACATCCATAGATATCTATTTGATTTGGTAATACAGATTTTAAATAGGCTGCTTTAACATTAAATATTATGTTTATTCCATATTTACTTCACGATATTTGTTTTAATGACAGCGTACTTGTTTGGGTTTTCATAATTAGAAAATTTAACCGGGTGAGAAATATGAAATATTACTAAAATAAATAAGTGAAAAATGAAACATGTATAATAATTATCAGGTATATATATCGAAAGCAATAGTGTTTCTCTTTGTCATTGAGAAAATCGTGAGCAATATCAATATTATATCACGCAAGCTTCACAATTGTGGTCAATACATAATACTTCTTAGTATCTTCCGAAGCACACTATAATATTGTATAATTATGGCCTTCGAATACCTGTATTATGTCTAAATAATTAAAACGTCCTTTTGTTATGAAAAGAGTTATCATCACTTAGGTGAGATGATCATGGATTATCCTATCTGTTTCACAATAAGTGGTGTGTGCGCGTATGTTGGCGTGGAAGTGTGTATGTTTTTTTTTATATATATATATATATATATATATTATATATATATATATATATATTTTTTTGGTGGGGTTTATTAATAGATTTATTAGTTCCGTCAAACTGATATGGAAATATGGGAAATGTAATGTTGGGAATTGTTATTAGAGAGTACGTATAATGTGACGTCACAACAGGTCGACAGTCATTTGATACTGTAGCTGGTTGGGTTAATTTAATTTTATCTCGGGTTTTCGTTCCAAGTAGAAAACTATTGTGACGTCAGACTTGACCTTTAGCGTCATCAATAACGGAGTCTACTATGAATAAGACAACCGGAGATGAGTATAACAGATACCATCGGCAATAATCTATTGATCGATATTCTGAAAAGGACTGTATTTAGTCGAGTGGCTGACTAAAGAGCTAGTTTGTATATTAAATTTGTTGTAAATATAATATTTTGGCGCTTCTAATATCTGTTTGTCTACGCATTTAGTTATCAATGGCCATGTGAATTTGAGACGATGACTGTTAAGTAATACATTTTGATGTCTTCACGATTGTGAAATCATTCACCATTAAAAGGTAAACACGCAAATTAACAGGTCTATTTTAGATGTTACGTTATTAGAATAAACATAATCTCAACTTGTAAATGGTGAAGTCGGTTTTTAGTCGAGTACATAATTGAATAATGTGGTATTTGGCGTGACTAATAATAGAAATTGACCAAACTGTTTAGTTGTTTCAACTAGGAATATTGGCTGATACAATGAATACCGAATGATTGCGGCTTGAAGAAGCATTGGACTCAGTTTATTTACATTTTATTTACATTTAGATGGTTTCATAAGTCATATCCAGCATTTGCTTTAATGGTCAGTCTGTGGAAGATATGGAATATGGCGCTAAGGATGATGTGTACGTACTAACTCTGCTTATATATGTTAGTATTTTAGGAGAGTGGAACGAGGCTCAGCACATATACTATCTAAAAGGATTGAACAAGATTCCGATGTAACAAAATCTGAAACACACGCCTTTGTCATATGTGAAACACTAGCTGCTAATGAAAATAAGGGCAAGGAACTTGAAACGAGAGTCAGTAAGAGTGCTAGTAAAATATATTTGATGGAAAAGAAGGTTCAAAATCCCGTCTGTCTATATCCTGTAATTTGTTTAACCAGCAGCTTCTCAAATCTCACAACTCTCTAGTCTGATGCCTGTATGCTTGGTACAGGTGGTGCTACTCGATGTGATGAAAGACATGCCCATCCTGGTGTAACTCTTGTAAAGGCAGGCTAACCCAAGTCTGGAAATAACGATCTCCACCAGATTGGTCCTCAGTTGTATCAATAGAGTAATAAGTTAGTTGGCTCTGGCACCAGATATTTCTCGGATATGGGAATCGTTTGAATTTTAGAGTGTTGAGTGGTTGAAGTTGAAATGGCTTGTTCACCGACTGGTCAGAATGACACCATTAAAAGGTTTTTGTTATACTCTATAGCAATACAGGGATTTATTTATGTATCAGTTGTTTTATGGTAATACTGAAGACTCCTTAGCTAAACATAATATCAGGAGGTATAGATTTGAATGGACATCTAAAGATGGGTTCAGATTTATGAGTTTTTGACTTGATGTTATAATTCTACAAATTAAGGTATTGCTGTAATCAGAGTTGTAATCAATGGATTTCGATGAAAGTTGTTTTTACTCATTCAGATTAAGAAACAATGCTAATGATGGATAGGTGTATATGCTGGATAAAACGTTTTAAATGAGTTCCTTTAATAGTAAAGAACATTACTAGTGACATGATATTATTGCAAGAATATTGACATATCAAAAAAGTATTCAATACATTATTTAAAAGTTTATGTCATCTTCGAATTTATGAGGTGTCTGGTATAAATAGCAATGCGCTTCTTACAGTTCGTTTATTTGTTGATTGTGAAGTTGTGCTCAGTAATAGTCACATAGGTTACGGCAACGCTCTCCTGTATGGTCTTCCAAGCACACTGATGACACGGCTACAGAAAGTACAGAATTATTCTGCCAGGTTAGTCACTCGCATGGTCTGAGTCTGGAGCATTCTTAGCCATACCAACAACACGTGGAGTGACATCCGGTAATACCAGTAGATGTTTAAGAAAGGCTGCTACAACCTTATGGAATAATCTTCCAGTAACCATCAGAAAGTGCAAGACCCTTGATACGTTCAAAAAGAAGATAAAAACTAATCTTTTTGTTTCAGCTTTTCCTAGCTGAATATATTATGTATTTGGCTGGAAAGAATTATGTATTTTTAAAGATGTAAATCTGTTACATCCATATAATTATTTATTGTCAAGCGCCTTAGAGTAACCTTTTTAGGTGTTATATATAGCGCTATATAAATTTTGTATATTATTATTATTATTATTATTATTATTATTATTATTTATATAAATGTTTTGACCATTTCGTGATAATAATAATTGTTGTGGTGGTGTACTGAAAAGAAACGATGTTTTTATCTTAATTTTCGACACCTATGTGGATCTTCTTAACATGACAGCAGGAAGCTGTGGCATGATCGGAAGATCCAAAATAGGGTTTTTTTTTTCGGAAAAAATTTAAAGGAAAATTTAAAAAAACAAAACGTTTCTTTTTTTTAGTACACCACCACAACAATTATTAAATTTTCACGAAATGGCAAAAAAATTTATATATAATAATAATTTAAAAATAATAATAATTAATAATAATAACAAAATTTATATAGGGATATATAGACCAAAAATTAAAACAAGGGTTTCAACAGAACCCCTCTTTAAAAAAACACCGTTTTTAAAATAAAAATTCGGCCCCCGGGGAAAATTAAAAGATTAGATTTTTTTCTTCTTTTTTGGGGATCAATGACTTTCTGGGGGAAATAATGTTGTAACGGGCCTTTTTTTTAAAACTGCTGGTATTACCGGTGCAACCCCCCGGGGGGAGAATTAATTTTGAAAGCGCCCCGGAAATGAATTTGTGTTCGGAAAGGGGTTGCCGTAACCTATTTGTTTTTTACTGAGCCCCTTTTCCAAAAAAAACAATTTTGTATTTATACCAGACACCTCATAAATTCGAAGATGACATAAACTTTTAAATAATGTATTGAATACTTTTTTGATATGTCAATATTCTTGCAATAATATCATGTCACTAGTAATGTTCTTTACTATTAAAGGAACTCATTTAAAAGGGGTTTTATCCAGCATATACACCTATCCATCATTAGCATTATTTCTTAATCTGAATGAGTAAAAACAACTTTCATCGAAATCCATTGATTACAACTCTGATTACAGCAATACCTTAATTTGTAGAATTATAACATCAAGTCAAAAACTCATAAATCTGAACCCATCTTTAGATGTCCATTCAAATCTATACCTCCTGATATTATGTTTAGCTAAGGAGTCTTCAGTATTACCATAAAACAACTGATACATAAATAAATCCCTGTATTGCTATAGAGTATAACAAAAACCTTTTAATGGTGTCATTCTGACCAGTCGGTGAACAAGCCATTTCAACTTCAACCACTCAACACTCTAAAATTCAAACGGTTCCCTTTAGTTCTTAAAATCAACTTTTCGGGGTTAACACCACGGGTACCAGGGCATGCCCACATCGAGTACACCACCTGTACCAAGCATACAGGCATCAGACTAGAGAGTTGTGAGATTTGAGAAGCTGCTGGTTAAACAAATTACAGGATATAGACAGACGGGATTATGAACCTTCTTTTCCATCAAATATATTTTACTAGCACTCTTACTGACTCTCGTTTCAAGTTCCTTGCCCTTATTTTCATTAGCAGCTAGTGTTTCACATATGACAAAGGCGTGTGTTTCAGATTTTGTTACATCGGAATCTTGTTCAATCCTTTTAGATAGTATATGTGCTGAGCCTCGTTCCACTCTCCTAAAATACTAACATATATAAGCAGAGTTAGTACGTACACATCATCCTTAGCGCCATATTCCATATCTTCCACAGACTGACCATTAAAGCAAATGCTGGATATGAGTTATGAAACCATCTAAATGTAAATAAAATGTAAATAAACTGAGTCCAATGCTTCTTCAAGCCGCAATCATTCGGTATTCATTGTATCAGCCAATATTCCTAGTTGAAACAACTAAACAGTTTGGTCAATTTATATTATTAGTCACGCCAAATACCACATTATTCAATTATGTACTCGACTAAAAACCGACTTCACCATTTACAAGTTGAGATTATGTTTATTCTAATAACGTAACATCTAAAATAGACCTATTAATTTGCGTGTTTACCTTTTAATGGTGAATGATTTCACAATCGTGAAGACATCAAAATGTATTACTTAACAGTCATCGTCTCAAATTCACATGGCCATTGATAACTAAATGCGTAGACAAACAGATATTAGAAGCGCCAAAATATTATATTTACAACAAATTTAATATACAAACTAGCTCTTTAGTCAGCCACTCGACTAAATACAGTCCTTTTCAGAATATCGATCAATAGATTATTGCCGATGGTATCTGTTATACTCATCTCCGGTTGTCTTATTCATAGTAGACTCCGTTATTGATGACGCTAAAGGTCAAGTCTGACGTCACAATAGTTTTCTACTTGGAACGAAAACCCGAGATAAAATTAAATTAAACCCCAAACCCGCTACAGTATCAAATGACTGTCACCTGTTGTGACGTCACATTATACGTACTCTCTAATAACAATCCAACATTCATTCCAACAACATTACGACAAAAACAAATACTTACCAAATATATATATATATATATATATATATATATATATATATATATATATATATATATATATATATATATATATATATATATACATACACACCCCATGCGACACACCACTTATTGTGAAACAGATAGGATAATCCATGATCATCTCACCTAAGTGATGATAACTCTTTTCATAACAAAAGGACGTTTTAATTATTTAGACATAATACAGGTATTCGAAGGCCATAATTATACAATATTATAGTGTGCTTCGGAAGATACTAAGAAGTATTATGTATTGACCACAATTGTGAAGTTTTCGTGATATAATATTGATATTGCTCACGATTTTCTCAATGACAAAGAGAAACATATTCTTTCGATATATATACCTGATAATTATTATACATGTTTCATTTTTCACTTATTTATTTTAGTAATATTTCATATTTCTCACCCGGTTAAATTTTCTAATTATGAAAACCAAAACAAGTACGCTGTCATTAAAACAAATATCGTGAAGTAAATATGGAATAAACATAATATTTAATGTTAAAGCAGCCTATTTAAAATCTGTATTACCAAATCAAATAGATATTATGGATGTCAGTCGTAAACGTACAAACTCATTTTCTTGTTGTTAAATGGAATTGATATCACGTAGACAGAACTCGTCATTCATCAAACAAATGTCCAAACATGCTTTTGATGAATTGCACCTTACGACTCCAGAGATAATAAAGTCTATAGTACGTACATAAAAGCCAACGAAAAGTAATTATTTATTGTCTAATTAATATTTCATGTTTAAAGAAGTAAGTCATCTTCTTTTTGTGACTAGTTAATGGATAAATAAATCAGAATCAACCCACAAAAGGCTAATTCATTAATTTTAAAGTGAAGAGTAAAGATAAAACGTATATAAAAATAAATTTTATAAATATATTAATTAATTAAAAAAAAAAAAAACCTTTAGGGGGTCATCTTTGACTTGGTTAATTACTTTTGGGGACGGCTGCCCCATTTAAAAATGTTAAAAAGTGGCCGTAAAACATAAATCATCATCTCAATGTTATAATTATTTTATACATTTTTTTAAAAATAATATACTATTAATTGGGGGCTCTTTTCCCAAAAAATATCATTGCAACAATATCAGTCAGTTCTTAATCCACAGTTAGTTCCTGAAAAAGAAAAATGAGAATTTAATTTATTTTAAAAAAATTTGGGGGATAAAATTCCCTAGAAAAAATATTATTTTTGTAAAAAAAATTCAATTGAAAATTTAGAAAAAATTTAAAAAAATATCTTTAATTTAAAATTTTTTAATAAAAATTTTTTTTTTTTTAAAAATTAAAATTTTAAAAATTTTTTTATTTAAAATAAAAAGTAAAATAAAATAATAATTTTGTTTTATTTCCCCAAAAACCTTTCCGTTAAATTCGATAGGGCTATGTTTCTTTTAAATGACTAATTTTGCTATTCAACAAATGGGATTCTTTAAAATTTTTGGGGTTTTTTTTCAAATAAACAAAAGGGGAAATTCAACAAAAGGGTTTTTTTAAACAAATAATAAAAAATTTTTAGACCCTTTTGATTTTTTAAATTTCAGCTCATTTAATGTTATACAGATAAATTTAAAACAGATTTACGTGTTTAGTTATGTCCAATATATTGACTCATCATGAGTTCCTTCATTTCCTGTAGATGGTGATTGTCTTTATTCAATGAAGAGAACTTCAAATTTACCCCCCGGGCCTTTTTTCCAAATAAAAAAACCAAAAATTAAATTTTTTTTTATCTTTTTTTTTGTCCCATCCTTCTCTGGCGTATGGTATCTTACCAGTAATTGCGAGGCTTTAAAATGTGATTTCCCAACCTCGCCTAACACGTCCATCACACAGGATGAACTGTCATTTAATTTCATTATATGTACCATCCTTCAATTAGACCCATTACGTTCCTTGAATAAAAGGAATTTCCACAAAAGCAAATTTAAGTGAAATAAAAGCTTAGTTAAACAACAAAACTTTGGGGGGCTTTTAAAATATCTGTTTTAGACTATTATTTCTAGTAGTCTAGAAGTCAACATCAAACTAATTAGAAATGTATATTAATACGATAGGGTTGTTAAATCGCAAAATTTTATAAACATTTATTTTCAATATTATTATTTTTTACACCAGAATAATAGGTGCGATTTAGAACACCCATCTTCATCATTATATCACTAGAGATAGAGAGGATCTTTGCTGAGATATGCTCATTACATTTATTATGTGAAATAGGTCATTTCATTGTACAGTCTGTTTGAATGCTTCCTGCTAGTAAGGGAATCCTACTTCACTAACACACATGCATGCATCTGGAAATCTAGCATTTAGATGACTGTAGCAGACAAAATACACTCTTCAAGTATTTTAGGTACCCCTGGCTCAGGAAAAGAAAACCTGTTTCGAGCATTGGCACTGGGCACAGCTCGCGTTGTGAGTGTATTTTATATAATAACTTTAGTTGCACATACAAATCAAATAAAAAAGCCTTCTACATGGCTTCAAATGATATACATAGATTACTACGTTATTTCTTATCATATTACATTTTGTTCCAGGTCCTTATGAACTAAAATCTACTACGGTAATTACATAAAATGTTTATCCCACATAAATCGCTTTACGTATATTTATGTATTTCTCAACCCAGTGGAATAAACAGGCAGAAGGCTTTCCTAATTTCTCATGAGATATCAACTATTCAGACGAGAACGTTTGAAAAATGCCGTGTAGACGTGGGCCATTTCTTTATCTGTCTACCTGTTTGTCAATCGCCAAATGAGCATATCTGTTCATCTATAATCCACCTTCACACGTAGCTCTCACTGGGAAACTATAATAACGTTTGGAAAATACTAACACCTTTTTCCTTGCCTCCTCAATTATGTAGTGTACAATAATGACTTGTTGTTATTGGTCAATCATTAAAGTCTTCCTTAAAATTATAATATAAACAACATCGCCAAAATGTTGACTTCTAATATTTGATTATCAGTTTTATGACTGTCTTAAGCATAAAAAACACATGGTAAATGGCTTGTCTATTATTATAAGGATAATGACGTGATTTTCTAGACGTAATTTATTGCTGGGCCGATAAATATGTTGTCCTTGATTACTGGAGAAAAACACCATCCTCCATCACATTAATAACAAAGCCATAATGACACATAACATCTGACGTCCTTAATACCACTTAGTTGTTGTTTACGACTAGGAGCTTTGTTAAGCTCAAAACTATCAAAACATCAATTGATAGTTTTATGTTGAAATTAGATTAAATGTCAGCAGTACAAAAGACCTTATTTACTTATGATATATATATATATATATATATATATATATATATATATATATATATATATATATATATATATATATATAGTAGGTAATAACACATTCTTTGGAAGAAAATAGTTATATAATAATAATAATTTTGATAGATCCAAATCTTATTAAAGTTATTAATATTTCGGGTTTTATATGATTAATTATTTATTCTGAAGTAGATACAAATTTTTGCAATAAATACAAATCAACGACAGAATAATTTGACGTTACAGAGAAACTTCTTTGACTTACTAATAATATAAAAAGCTTTAAAAATCACCATTGCTACTATTTAATAATAATAATCAGTTATTTATTTATTTACTTCTTCATACTTTTATTGTCATAATTCTTTGTTTGTATTTGTTTTTGTTTACCTTTTCTCTAGAATGTTGTTAGATTTAACTCTAATTCTAGGCAAATATATATAAATGTTAATATAACACTTTGTTATATTTGGGGACAGTAATGATTCGTTTATTACATCAACACAATAAGGGGCTGCAGGTCCCGTAAATCAAACAAATGATAATATTTTTAAGGAACTCGTACTTTTGGACAATCACGACGAATTCCAGGCAAAATTCGTAGGCAATCTTGGAATTATATTTGCGTACAACAAGAATGATATACTGGAGTGTATTGCGCCTAATGGAATTAGTGGACGAGCTGAGGAGAGATGTAGTCTGATTCACTTGAGACAGTCTGTTCATGCAAATCTCTGTAATACACTCATTGTCTACAAAATAGTGTCTTGTTCAACAGATGCAAGGTAGCTGCTCTTGCTGAAGACATATATATTCTTGGCTACGCCAATAAATAAACTACCAGAACAAAATAACTGAGCAAAATTCTCAAGCAAACGATGGCCGGCTCCTCTGACAGCATGTCGCACGATATTACTTCAAGTTCTGATCAGATCCGCAGACATTCCGCAACAGAAACGCCTTGCGCACACGATCCCATTCAGGATCAATTACGACCTGGTCACATCAGGCACCTATATATTGGGGAATATGGCTAAAGATTCATTTTGATGTCGAGGCACATGTCATTCGACAGCTCTGAAGGTTCAAATTCTTCATCATTTTATTTGACGAGCTAGCAAAGTCGCTATTAACCAGACCAATATTATCCGGATTCGTCCTCAGGAGGAAAGTGTGGCAGTCGTATTTTTGGTAATGTTATGAAAGCGCAAGGATATCCGCTGACACAACGCAACCAAGCTGGCTCCAATAGAAGGTACTCGTCTAACAACGACAGTCGTCAATGGCAACTCGTTGATCGCAGACATGATGATGATGATTTCAGTGTGCGGAATCGCTATGTTGAAGAAGACGTTCCCTCAACCTGGTGATCGTCTGTACTGAGCTATGGAGTAACTATTTTGACCTTGAACTGAATTTATGTAAATAAGGACAATAATTAATATATTACATTCAACAAGCAAGTAAATATTCTAAGATATAATGCTTATGGACTAAAAAGTTCATTTGATTTGATTGACCATCAATTATCCGATGGTGATTGTGATATTGCTTTTATTTGTCAACATTGGCTTGAAGCCCAGCAATATCTCTAATCTGTGTTATAAATATAAGTCTCAGCAATGCTGGACACATTTTAAATCTAGTGTAGATCCAGAAACTATTTTAGTGAGTCGTCCTCGTGGTGGTGTTGGGTGGATTTGTAAACGTATGCCTAATATCGCCTATAAGATAATTGATATTGATAATGAACGAGTTAGTGGTATTCAGTTGATTTCAAAAGGTCAAGTATTAATGAATATTGTAGGAGTATATTTGCCTTTTTATGACGAGTCTGCAGATCAAATCGAGTTGTATGCCGAGTCATTACAGTGCCTACAGTCTGTGTTAGAACTACACCAGGGGGAGCCTCTGATGATTGTAGGCGACATGAATGCCGTTCTTCCACAGTAACAGCAGTTGTCTTTTAACAGGCACCGGCTTCGGCCTTTTAATGCACATAGCTTGATTCTGTATGACTTTGTTTGTGATAATGATATGTGTATCGGTAATTTTGGATACAATCAAACCGTGAATTATACGTATTTTAAAGGTGTCAATCGGACATACATCGTTCATGTGTTTATCCCATAATGTTGGTTAGTTGTATTATTTTAGACTGTCCGCTTAACACCCGTGATCATCTGCCTGTAAAAACATGTATTGTGTTATCGGTCCAATATTTGGACCTCGTGCGACTGACCTCGTCGTGGTCATGTATATTCGTCGTATACAGCCGCAACAAAATGTTTCAGGAAATTATGTAAGGAAGTAATAGACTCCAAAGAGAGACGTACTATTAATGTAATTGATAAATTGCACTCTTGTAGAAAGTCTGGTAAAATGTGGAATCTTATCCGTATGACTAAAGATAAGAGAGGTAGTAATGTTGATGATATAGATACTGATTGTCTGAAACAACATTATGATAACACATTCCGTAACTCTAGTCTAATCAACGACACTACAATAGCTGCTGAAGGTCGAGTTGAGTCAAAATATCAAATGGCTTCTGATATGAAGGTTAATACATCTCTCCATGAAGAGAGACTGATTCGCTATATTAAGAAATTAAAAAGTGGATGTCTTTACGAGCTGGATAGAATTCAGACGCGTCTCCTGAAATCGTTACTCGGCCTAATTACATTTTCCAAAAACACTCCTCTTCTGCAAGCTCTAAAAATACAGAAACCATTTACTCTCATAGATATATATAATTTGGACTTGATTAAGTCGCACTTCAATACATTTTCTAAAAGTAGAATATTTTATATGTTCATTTTAAAACAGCCTATGTGTGGGCAATTGAACGGCCATGACAATTTAATTAATAGAGTGCGAGCAGTATGTGATAAACACGGAATTTCTATGATGAAATATATATTTGACGATAATTATGTAAAAAGGTGCAAATTGAAAATTAAGACTTTTGCCACAGATGATGGTGTTATTGACTCGGCAGCTTTTCTTTTATCCAATTTTAATAACAACAACAGACAAATGTTACAACAGTTATTGCTGCCATTTTAGTTATGTATGTTACTTTGACATGTTGTCTATTTTAATTTTGTACTTTATGATGTATATATTGTATTTTTAATATGTATTTATTGTACATGTACCTTCCCCACATGTGGGGGTTTCAAAATCAATCAATCAATCAATCAATCAATCAATCAATCAATTGTATTTGTTACAATGCTATATCAGTGTAATTAATAATGAATATTGTTAATATTCCTGAATATGTGGGATGATCGAACAGAAAGTATTTATTTTTTTGTTATTTGGGAATTTACGCCAATATAGATGGTAAGATAGTGTGATTAGTTGAGTCTATTTGTAATATAGAACATACTCCATATTTGATAAATATTATTATAAAGATATTGACTTAGATTCCCGACGCGATGTACTTTCCAGCTGATAACTACATTATCCTTGATTACTAAGTTATAACAATATATTCTTTCCTTTAAGAACAAAACAACAATGAGACAATCTTTACAAATATGTCGTTTGTACGTGTTTGCGTGCGTGCTAAGAAAGAGGGGAGGGTGTTTTGTTCTTAAGTTGTGTTTTTTCCAGTACATAGAATATCAACAATCAAATGTAAGTAAATGAGTGCAGATTACTGACCACAAAATCTACTCACATAGTACTATCAGGGAATAAACATGGTTACTGGATGATGAAAATATTTGTTGATTTATTACCCAATAAGGTACTGCGGAAAACGTGTAATACTGCTATAAGAACTGTTATCAAAACCAATCTCAATAAGTTGTTTGAAGGATATGTGTAAAACTGTTCTGATTTAATGTTGGAAAGGTTAAACAAACCTGATGATTGGCACAAAAGAGTCGTGTGACTCTTGAACGTGGTCTCGCCTCAGAAACACATTTAATCAACGCACAGATAAGACTACAAAAATTAGATGTCGCTAGATTTGCCCTGACTATAAATATTGTCAAAAGATTATTTAAAGAAGTATATATAGCCTAAATTCCGTAGGAATACTCGTTGCTTCCATAGAATAAAACATATTTAATGATTTATTTATTGCAGTGATTGTGAACAATCTTAAGCATTATCTGTATTATGATACAATAATAAATTGCATGTATCAATACTATTAATTGGGTAAAGGCATATCGCTATAACCTAAATGTTTATATGATGATAGGAACTCGATTATTTTTTACGAAAAGACATATTTAATCTATGCATTATATTAAAACCTACTATAATTAACGCAGTTAAATTTGTTTTGAAGCACATTCATCAAAATAATCAAAAGTTTAACACTTGTTTTAAATAATTTTTGGGCCAATTAAAATTATTTTGCATAAATTATTATTTCAATTTATAAACCTTTTGCTTACCGTATAATAGATAACAAATGCGTATAGGAAGGCACACAGACAACATGTGCTTGCGTGCTTGCGTGTGTGGTGGTGGGTGGATGTGTGAACGCGTGCGCGTTTGTGTGCGAGTGTGGATATGTATATGTGTGTATGTAACGGTGTACAAATTACATCGATTAATTGTGTTCCTTAAGCTTCATTTATATTTTTGTGAATCATAATTAAAGCCATTCATATGTTTCTTTTATTAGATACACAAACCTCATCGTGGTTATTAATTATTTCTTCTAATTAGTTTCAATTTTATAACAAATATCCTATAATTATGTATAGAATAATAACAAAAATATAACAATATATTATTATAATAATAAAGAAATGCTATAATATACAATCGACGAGATTATTCCGTACCATTTATTAATTACTGTAGTAGAATATTATGACAAACACATAATGTCTGACATGTCTTTATATCTGATATTCGTCATAGTTTAGAATATCACTGACTGTTAGTAGCACTAGATGAGTTTTTTCTGTTATGTTAAAATTTATTTTATATAGTGTTCGTTTTAATTAAAATAGTATTTTCTTTTATATGTTGACTGAAATAGAAAATTCTACACATTTACCCTTTTCGGGATATTCTGAAAATGAAGTAGATATTATCGAATATCATTAATTATACATAGGCTTCAAGGAGAAATAAGCATTCAGTTTTAGTTGAAATGTGTATAACAGTCCATTTACAGAGGATTTTAGTTGTTCTTGTACCATCAAATTTATTCCCATTTATCTGTTGACAGTACTTACTAATTATATATATATATATATATATATATATATATATATATATATATATATATATATATATATATATATATATATATATATATATATATATAAAATATGTGACTTGATGGTGTCTTTGGGCGAACATAATAAATTCAGGAGTTATATTCGTTTCTTGTTTTGTTATTTGTTGTTTTGGTATAATTTGTTTCTGATATGTATTATAAATTGGAAACTAATTAGAAATATTAATTAACAACAACAATTAGTTTACTTTATTTTATAAAAAC
>JAODUP010001771.1:0-29231 GCA_025642065.1 Paralvinella palmiformis
TAAATGCATATCAAATCAAATTCTTTAACCAACTTGAAAAAAGGAAAACATATGCGTTTACACATTGTGTATGCATTTGATTCAAGTCATTATTTTACAAGGTATTGTTCTGTTTCAGTCCTTGAAGTTCTATAATGATGAGATACCATGTAAACAGGCAAATCTCTTAGATACAGATTTACTGGTACGTGTTGGATGTGATAGATGATTTTGAGTTATATGTTACAGTAGTCAATGCATGTATCTATTACATCTCTGGGTATATTCTGTCTAACTTTAAACAGTTCACTGATCTGGACTAAATGTCATATTTTTGTAGTAGTGGTTGTTTAGAGCTGGAAGCAATATGTGTTATTCTATCCATTTGATAACAAATGACTGATTGTAACTGTAGATGAACCCGTGGCATAAGAGATTTGATGCCGCTTATTGCATGAAAGTACTAATTTCTCTATATCTAACTTGTTAACGCAAACATAAACATTGTTATTATTCCATGTATATTCTTTGTTCTCAGCTGGGCAGTCATATATTGCATTGTCTATATTATTGAGCTGTAGACTTTAAATGAACTTATGATTTGTTTACAGTTAATGAATACATGCCATATGGTGGGAAGTTTGTACTGAATTGTGTTATGGTTGCGTTATAATAGCTGTATATATCATTATATGTATATATCCAAATAAAAAAATACAAAATTGGACTATGATAAACTGACATGATGAAAGTATGTTTGTATTCATTTGCCTCATATACACCTAATTGTTTTCATTAAAAGAAATTCCACACACAAAGCTGTGAAATAACCTAAACCACGTTCAATTATTTTCTGATCAGCTGTCAAGTGATCGCAAATTGTAGGCTATGAATTAAGTGACTGGACTGTGAAATCACTTAATTCTTTATTTACAGTTTCAGAGCTTCGTTTTTTTCGACATCATGTGTGCACAATTAAAGTGTTAATTAATAAAATAGTATGTGATCATGTAACATATAGTACTAGTATTGGCAATTCATTTTAATCATGCGCACACATGTATACGATCACATGTGGACAACCAGGGGAGCTTTTGTTTATCTGAGAAATACCTCCGGTCGCTGGAGGCGCCACTGGTTCAAATTTCAACATGGCGCGGCAGGGTAACGTCTCTCTATATTTAAGCTCTCTGTTATTATGAACAGACAGACAGCGTCTTAGTAATCGTCAAAAATAGCCCTATTTGAATAAAGCAAAAAAAATGGAAATGGCCGCAACAAACTCTGTATTACTACCTTTTACCCCAGTAACAAACAAAACAGACATCCATAATAAAGAGACAAAGCTAAATAGGAAGATGTTATAAAGCCAGAGACCAATCGGAGACTGTATATTGTAGAATTGTCATAAGAGATAGACAAAACCCACAAATAAAAGATAAAACTATCCAGGTCTGGTACTAACCTAACTCGACACAATGTTTATTTTCATGTGAGTGAGTTAATATGGAGTTTATAGCAGCATGGCAAGAGTGCTGAGTACAGCATTTTATTTACACTGCCAGCTGATGGGACTCTGTTATAAGCTATTAGAGGAAAGAGATGTATTTTCTTGTCTGAAGGTTATTCCTAAAAGACTATATTAACGTGCTTAGAGTAGTATACGGACGTAAAGCTTATATTATGTGGGTTATACAAAATCACTATTCAACTCAGTTCTGAATTACAAATCTTAGCTATGCAATATAATTTACGTGCGAAACCCTGTTTCTTGCAGCACAAAATAAATAAGTTATAAATTACTATCAACACCCCATCAACACCCCAATACATGTATTAATAAACTGTAGTTACGTAAATATCTTATCAATAAATACAAACGATAAATAATATACATTTTACAAAGAGAGACATTATTACAATATGGATACACATTAAACAACACCCATATATCATATTGACACCACATCCGATGATGATCTTAGTACTTAATGACGATCAATTTATGTTTAATGAATTACATCGAAGATTGATTGATGTTTTATGGCCACTTTTGTGCACAAAATGGACCGAAAGACCTCCAAAGGTAATGACTCGAAGTCAGAGACGAAACACACTTCAGATATGGCCATGCCGAGATTCGAACACAGGTGGTTGTGATCTGTGATCCAACGCCATACCAGTTAGATGATGGAGCAAGGAGTGAGACATGTTTTTATATAAAGAAGAGAGCGATGATGCTGTATGAACCATGATACCTTAATATCAATTTACGCATGAGTCAGTAAATGATGAATAAGTTTTGTTGACTGCTCTTCATATTTTGGTAATTGTTTACTACCTGACAATGGTTAAGTAAATATTGTACTTTTTGAAATAATAGTGTCGTTTTGTTCCCGAATATAGCATCTCTCTCTCTCTCTCTCTCTCTCTCTCTCTCTCTCTCTCTCTATATATATATATATATATATATATATATATATATATATATATATATATATATATATTATATATATATATATTTGAAACACCTTTGTAGTCAATTTAAGTATAAGTGGACTAGCTGCCTTAAATTATCAATTGAAGATGCCAACAATGTATAACAAATTTGTCTGTATTATATGGTACTATTCCATCTGTCCATATCCTATCCCTGTCACGTTTGAAATCAATTTACAGTTAGCTTCTGACATTGAAAATTGGATATTCAATAATCTTTAGGCGCAAAATGTATTTGTCTGTCCAGCGGCAAAATGTACTTTATGAAGTTAGCGCACACGAAAAATACCCAGACCCGTCAAGTACTACGGTTTAGCAGTAGTCATTACGGTTTTGTTAATAAAAATACGACAACGGGCGTAGTTGAAAAACCATATGGTTTTCTCGTTGTTTGACTGCTATTTCTTTTAGTATTAATTTTGTTGTATTACAAATTATTCTTTGTATTACAGTTTTTTTGTTATAATTGTAATAAACGCGTCCCGATTTGCCGGGGTGGCCGGCAGTGAGTACGCTACGTTCGTTATACCGTATGTGCTCGCGATGTAAATGTAGCTGCATCTGGCGTCTCTATGATGTGAACATGCAAATGCACGTGGCCACCGCAATACAGAAAACAAACGAGGCCAAGACGAAAACACACACATATCAATGACATCATTCTTCGCTGTGAAACCGCAGTCATCCTTCGCCACCACAAAGACAGAGGTACTCTTCGCACAGTTTGTGGCCACCACTTCACCGACTTGATGAAAGTAATGTTTCCAGAAAACAATCTTCTTTTAGCAATGTTTGCAAATTTACTCTGCTGTTGTGCGGAAAATGGTGAAGATCTTTCCATATGACGACAGATTGATAAGTGATTTCGTTTTGCTGGAAGAACGCAACCAAATGAGATGAACTAACGTAAGCCCCAACTGGTCGTCAGGTTGAACATTTTGCTCATCTTGTTGACCAAAAGGACATTTGCGTTTCGCCGCACTTGCAAAAGTAATGGTTTCTGTTCTCATCTTACCACACAGCAATGCTGACTGTGACAGATCGTTTTCCGTTGCCCGAAAACTGTATACACAGTATGTTCAGATCCCTATACACTTACAACACCTTTACAGTGCAAACTCAACAAAGACAGGTGATTCTATGACACTAATATATTAGATGAGATGGTGGATCTAGCAAAACGTGCCACACGCGAGAACAACAAACGGCACCAGTAAAATACCATGTTTGGACTTATATACTGTCGACACAACAGTTTATGGTTTTACTCATTCTGAACTATTGTTTCAGTTCTTGGAGATTGAGAAGTATGCGAATACCCATTGAGAAATGTTGAGACATCAACCGACTTTTTATTGCGTAAAAACTGCAACTTTATTACGTTAGAGCACAAATTAGCCTTAAAAAGTGTTATGACAATATTGTGTGTGCACTAACCACTGCCAGTCAGAATACTATACAAATACTCAAACGATCCAAATGTAATCATTTGTATTTGCCGACTTGGAAATAATTTTCACCTGATCTGGCTGATATGTCTCGAGAGACATGTACCTTATTGAAAAATGCTTCCCAAATAAATTTCACGTTTTAACATGAAGAACAGAATTACGGCTAGATTTAAAGGTGTTATGAGATTCATTAGAAGCAACGAGAATGCACTGTTATCTGATATCTGTTGTACATTCCGAGAATCACAACTTCTAGCATATGTAGTAAGAGTAATTAAAGACCTATTGCTTTGTTTAACATTTGATAAGGTTTAATTATATAATATATATTATATATATATATATATATATATATATAATATATATATATATATATATATATATATATACCATTTAAGTGTAATACATGCAATAATAATTTATTTCAACATAGTCAGACATACTATATTTGCCTTCAAGGAGGCTGTAGCAAATTCCGGAGCTTGAAGAGAAATTTTAAATATATGTTTTTTTGATGCATAAGTCACATACAAGATTCATAGACAAAACCGAAGACGTGACCGTTTTGGAACACAGTATCTTATGTTATGCAAATACATTTATTCCATAGAAGTTATTTTGTTAAATATACCAATAAAAGTCTATATATATATATATATATATATATATATATATATATATATATGAACGCATACACACATCATACTACATGCAATAATCAGTTTGGTTTCAACATAATACAGACATACGTATATTTGCCTTCAAGGAAGCTGTAGCGAAACTCCGGAGCTTGAAGAGTAATGAATATTCATGTTTTTGTTATGCATGGGAACGTCACATACAAGATTAGAACATAGACATAACCGAAGACGGTGACCGTTTTGGAACACAGATATCTTATGTTATGCAAATAAATTTATTCCATACGAAGGTTATTTTGTTAAATATCACCAATAAAAGTCAGAATACAATACTAAAATGTAAGAATCACGATGTTAAATACGGTTACCTGTTTATAGGGCATATTAGTTTTAGACATTAAAAGATATTTTATAAATCATAATACTTGCTACTTGTGCAATGTGTCGGGCATTAGAGTTTTCTAAACCCAGATTCTCGGTTATAGAATAAGTTGCACACTCATACAATTAATTGAATTGTTGATCAGAAACTCATATATTAAGCTGGCACCTACAAATATGTATCCTGGGTGAAGGTTTGTCCTCTAAATACCAAAGTTAATCTGGTAGAATAGCAACATATGAGATAAACAGATGATAACTAAACACTGGAATAAATGATATATAGTAGAATTATATATATATATATATTATATATATATATATATATATATATATATATATATATATATATATATATATATATATATATATAATATACGTGTACAGAGTGATATAAATAAATTAATTAATAGGGCGCCTCCGTGGTCTAACTGGTAGCGTGTTGGTTCAAAGATTACTACATTCTGAGTTCGAATCTCCGAATTGGGATTCATGTTTTTCCTTTAATGTGTCAGTTGTCATTTTCGTTTTGTTTAATTAGCATACTTCTCCGAACGAGTTTCTTCGTCATGTCTTCTTTGTTCTCATAGTTGTCGTCGTGTTGTTTTCTTTTGTTTGTCTTTTTACAAAGGGACACTTGCAATTTATCTCTTTCGAAACAGCCTCGAACAGATATTGGTATTAGCAATAGGATTTATTTTTGCGACGAGACGTGCAAAAATACATTTACAGACTGCGTGACAGGATGAAGATGGGATTTTGTATAGACGAAATAGAAAATTACTGTCTTTAGACGAAAAGTAGTAGCCTTTGTATATAACAAAGATTTGTAGAACTCTTCATAACATGATTTAGTATAGGTGCAGCCAGAACATCAATGATGCTCTTTATTGACCCATTTACCGCGAGTAATCTAACCCCCTTTATATATCTGATGGGAATAAAATTGAATTAGGAATACTCTGAGTAGGCTACTGATGCCAGCAATAAACATTTCTTATACAACAAGGATATTCAATAAATTATGTTCGAACAACGACAATACTACTACTACTACTACTACTACTACTACTACTATTATTATTATTATTACTAGTAGTAGTGGTATTAGTATTGTAATTTTTGCTTTCATAAATTATAAACACAATAATTGGCCTTATTCAGCCACGAACATTTGTGTTTTATTAAATACACTTATAAAACAAGTGTTAAATTGGTCATTAATGAAGAATGAACAACTTCTGGATATAATTTTGTCCATTGTCTTAATTTCTGCTCCGATATGTATTGACCCATTTATGTTTTTGCAATGGTTGTATTTTATATTATATCTGTATTGATATTGCTTTTATCGAATATAAATTTCGCAACTAACACATGACCGTCTTAACGCATGGGCACGCTGGGCAGTGGCCAGTGCGGGGCCACACGGGAATATAGAGGCCCTATGCTAATCTATGTATGTTTTGCTGTTCAAACGTTTGTGTTGATTAATCTTTGCTGTACAGGATTTTTTTTAAAATTTTTAAACACCGATTTTGGTGCAATAACAATAAATATCGACTCTTTACATTTTTATTCCTGTGGGTGTTTGTGTAGATAGAAACCGAATGCACAGCTTTGCCCGGGGGCGTACAATGCTGCTAATATGGCCCTGACAGCATGCATTGGTACAGTTGGGGTAACATATTGATATTTTCTTTGTAGCAATGCAAATTATGTTTCCTATTAATTGTGATATTAATAGCTAATCAGAACAATATCCATCAAGTTGTCTTGTGAAGTAATAAATACAATCATTGGAATTACTTAATGCCTATTTGTAGACCAACAGATTTGCAACATTTCAATATATTCTGACAGACATGTCATTCTTATTTTCAGTGATAATGTTAGTTTAGATTTTCCTTTGATAGACAATATTTTCTAATATTAGCAATACCACAGCACCCTAAACAAAAAAAGTAATTAGTGATTGAATGAAACATGTTGAAGAAACCATCGTGCTAGATATAGTAAATAAACAGTGTCTTCTTTTTATTATCTTTGAATAAAATATTGATATAAAGTTTCATTTTTATTATTCCAATATAAGTCATCTTTCTCTTTTTATATAAAAATGGGAAAGATTCAGCTTTCATTTGAATGATTGAAGAGATATGTATAGTTTCGGCACTGGACACGGTTCAGACAAGCGGCCAATATTTTGTATAAATAGAATTGTAGGAAACCCAAATTTATTTTTAAACGTCTGCCTAATAACCGACATTTATCCATAAAAGTAATTAAATTTAGATAACTATGATTTGATGTAATATTCATTGTATATTTTGACATAAGTAAATAAATGATTTGTTGAGAAAAGATTTCCAGAAAACTGCTATTTCTTCAAAATCCCGGAGACAGTGATGAAATATTTTTGTTATTAAGTTTTTTAATTTACTTAATTACGACACCATCTTGTTGTTTATTTTAACAGAAAGAACTCAATTACAGATAATAGGAATAAAACTACTGTTACCAGTAATATAATTTGGCTGACTTCTCCAATATATACGTTAAGCCGTTTGTCGAACTGTGCTTTGCTGATGTCATTATACTCCTGGTGTGCGTACCGTCTCATCAACCCTAATATTGTCTATAGGTAACACGAAAATTACATTAAGAGGTAATCAGAGTTCCAATGAATATTTATCAGTCCTAATTAAATTCTTTTCTCTACTTCTCTATTTAATCTATGGCCATACTACGTGTTTATCTTACAAACAACAACACCTACTCAGTTCCGTTGGTATTATGTACGGTACTATTTTACTGAGGTGTTGTCTGCTGCTTGGGCTCGTCGAATAATATACTTAGGAGGACAGCTGAAAGTACTGAGTTTAAAGTATTCATATGTAGAAGCTATATGGATAAATAAAAATAACTTTGATACGATTAATAAATTACAGTCATAGACAAATATATGGATTACTGATTTACATTTTTACTACCTGCTTATATTGGTTATAATCTTCAGTCATATATTATCTCTATGTTATATAATTTTAATTGTATAGTATTTCCATGTTATACAATCTTAATTCATATAATACAGCCCATTTAGCCTACCAAGTGGACAAAAGTGGTCGTAAAACATCAACCATGATTCATATAATATCTTTAGGTTCTGTTATATTCAGTCATATAGAATAGCCAGGCCATTATACTTAGATGTTTTTTAATATGTTGCTAAATTCTTAACAAATAATTTTATAGACAATACAGTATATGACGCATCTTGACAGCACTCTAAAACTTACCCAGTAGAAGGAGTGGTAGTAGTAGTTGTTGTTGCAAGAGTAGTAGTAGTAGTAGTAAAAATAGTAGTAGTTGCAATAATAATAATAATAATAATAATGATAATAATAATAATAATAATAATAATAATAATAATAATAATAATAAGAGATAGTTACGTGATATATATATTTCACGAGTCACTTCAAGTTAAAACTCTTTCTGGGAAACCCTTTCAGCAAGCATTGATATTTATTTAACACATCTTAGGGCTATTCCAGAAATAATTGTATGGGGCTACGGGAGGCACGTTTTTACCCCCATTATCCCCACATCCTAGATTGTGTTTTAGTTAGTGATTTGTTGTATGCCCACAAACTGAAGTATAAGGATATATTGTCCCCTGGGGGAATTGCCTATTTCTGCATTGGGCAATATACTGTCCCCCGGATAAATTATGATAGTACGCAGCATCTAAGTGGACCATGTGACCTCAGAAATCAGGTTAAAAGATATGAATAGGCAAAACATTGTGGTCTTGATGCCATTAGATTAAGACATATCTGGAATTCATCAATCCATTCCCTGGCCATAACCTGCCACAAACATTTATAGCCCACACGTCAGCTGTCACTATCGTTCACGACGATATTTAACAAAATTTAAATGATGTTTTTTGGTGTAAAACTGTTACATTATCTCCGATGAGATTCAGTTCATCATGATTACACACACACACACACACACACACACACACACACACACACACACACACACACACACACACACACACACACACACACACACACACACACACACACACACACACACACACACACACACACACACACACACACACACACACACACACACACACACACACACACACACACACACACATATATATATACACGGTAATATACAATAATTTTGATTTTGCTTGGCGGCTTAGGGACTGGTGGAGCATATAACATGTTTATAAGGAATACCCTCCCACTCTGAATATGGGTTTCCACCTTATACGAAATCCAGAGTTTGAATTCACGGATCGAGATTCTCTGTGCCTGTGCCTTATTATACACAGCTAAAACACACACACACACACACACACACACACACACACACACACACACACACACACACACACACACACACACACACACACACACACACACACACACACACACACACACACACACACACACACACACACACACACACACACATATATATACACGGTAATATACAATAATTATAATTTTTCTAGTCTACCCATCATCCATAATTGTATATTGCTGAGACCCCATTGTATTATTCATAAAATTGCCGCCCGTGAGGCTCATATACATGTATTTATAACTGGAATAGCCCTTACACCATACACAGTACTAAAGAATAGTTTTACCACCATTCATACGAAATAAGTGAAGACTATAAGGGGATCACAAAACATCTGAAAGGGGGTTGGGTGGTGGTTGATTCAGTGTAAGGGTGATTGGTTGGTGGTATGGTTAGTTTTTTTTTGGTGATTGAGTGAGTGAATGGGTGGGTGAATGAATAAGTTAGTGAGTGAATGGGTGAACGAACGAGCGAGCGAGTCGGTGAGTGAGTGAGTGAGGAAGTAAGTAAGATTAGTCTCGCAATGTTCACCACTATCATTCTTTATTAAATGGTTCGTGTATATTACTTCTAGGTTTGTGTTAACTAATCAGTAACTTGTATAGTATATAAACCAACTAATGGTAAGAATTTCTTCGTTGCCTTGATTGGTAAGTTGTCGTTTCTAGGTTTGTTGTATTTAAGACGACAGTCAATTTGTTGTGCGAACGTGATCCGGACATCAAATTTAACACTTCACATAAATGTTCTATACTAAAAAGTTAATTAATGTTCATATTATTGACATTTTGAATATAATCACATGGCAGTGTATTTGGACAGGTTAACACTCATATCAAACTGATATTGCACCCAGATTACTTAGAATGTGGACAACATTATAAAATAATAAACAACAACAACAAAATCCAACATTTAAAAGATTTATTCGCTGTTCCTATTTGTAAGGTGTCATATGTTTTACCTTATATGATTAAATGTATAAAGAGTCTGTCTGTTTGTCTGTCTGTCTGTCTATCTATCTGTTTGTCTGACTATCTGTCCTGTTCATTCTATTAAGCTACGAAAGGTAATACACTACAGAGATGTTATAATTGTCATATATGTTATTATTCTCGTATGGTATAAGCTTACTAAAGATATTAAAGTACATAATTCCAAACAATAAAAAATACACACAAAGTACCTTCTAGACAAAACAAATAAAACATAAACCTGGCTTATGTAAATTATCATGCATATTCATTTTGCTGAAATGTCCCCAGTCATTTTTCTACATTAGCATGTTGTTATTCAGCTGTGGGTATATATCTGATCTAAAGACGATATAAATGTGGTATACTAACGTACAAATGTATGCCGATATGAATCTAGAGAAGATAACAATATGTCACTGTGGAGTCAGCCACTAGGATAACCACAGTACGTTTAGACGACATACTCTGTGATCCGCAGCAGCTCATGCCGTGACAAATAACCGATCAATGGCTGTCTGTGGGAGCTAAGCTCTGTGCCACGGTGGACGTTTTCTATATAACGCTGTGATATTTAGGAGGAAATCGCCGATTCTCTAAGGAAGCCCATTGGGTACAGTTGTAGTTGATAGCCTATATTGGTGATAGTAACACAGTCAGGATATTACGGCTAAATACGAATATTATGTGATAATTTATTATTTATTCATCAGATCAAAACAGTCACATTATTACTTACAGGTGTATGTGTGATGTGAAGATTGTTTGGGAACGCATAGTGGAGCCAATATTAGGATAATGTAATTAATTGTGTTAAAATGGCATCAATATATACGATTTATTTGCTGATTTTAATTGGACATACCTTATTGACAGATGCAACAAATAAACTGGTAAGGCTTGTTTTAATACCTTATTTAGAGGCTACATATTTATTAGAATACATAAGTGTCCTATATATTAATCAGAATACAAAGATATCCTATATATTAATCACAATACAAAAGTGTACTATATATTAATCACAATACAAAAGTGTACTATATATTAATCACAATACAAAAGCGTACTATACATTAGCTATTGTCTTCTCAACGATAAACAATATATTTCTCTTTTATTAGGGTATATCTCAAGCTCGTCAAAATGAGATACCTTCTCGGCGACGATTTATATGCAAAGATAAAGAAACTATATCGTCCCATGGCATAGAAGCTAAATACTTACAACGTCGTCAGCAAGTCCCAATATTTAACGTTATCAAATGTGCTAATGAGAAGATTACTACTTTGGAATCACACGACAGAAGGAACAATGTACTCAGTAAAGGAGCCCGGGACGTTAATACAATATTGTCACAATACGATAGACAAGGTCGCCAAAGATATCGACGACATAAACACTCAAAGAGAAACAAAGACACGAAGATAACTAATAAACAGAAACATCATGCAACGAAACACCATCTTGAAACGAAACATCGACATGGATATATATTCAATAAGGATCCAGATTCCGTAGGAACACTCCCACACGAGGCCGAAACGTGTACAGTGATCACCGACTTCCTGTCTAATGGCACAAGTCTCAAATACATTCGTCAAAAGGCCAAGGAATTAATTTGCGAAAAAGGAGAATTATATCGAAAGTTTCATGCGCTGGAACATCTCGGAAATGTCGACTTTAAACATGAAAGTCACAGGGCTAGGATTATGAAGAAATGGAGACATTTAGCATGTCAGTTATATCAGAGATTCGTTGGTTGCCTGAAAGAAACGTCTTCATTTACTAATTATGTTCCACTTCCTGAGGATGCAGCACATAACACTCCTAGTAATATGGGAAAAACTGAAACTCTATTTACTTCATGTACTGACAAAGAAGCTGTTCATGTATCTGACTCATCACATGTAGATTTCCTGAATTTGATGATTGGGCACGACACAGAATGGACAGACGATGATCAAATGTGGTTTTACTGATGATTAATGTTATGTTTCTTTTTACTGTCCTATGTATTATCATTATTGATATGAAAAATATTACAAATCAATTGTTGAAAATATGAAAATGATCGTACGATTAAACACTATTACTTTGTTAAGCTATATTTTAGTAATAGAAACTAATATTTAGTGTTGTTTTTTATTAATATATAGCTATAGTGTTTGTTAGAAAATAATCTATTTAAATATGTCCAACATATCTAGTTGTATAATGTTACTGTTTTGCGGCTTCTTTTGTATACCAGTTTATCAATGGACGGAGCAAATTCCCAAGACGATTATGGTACACTGAACGAGAAATTCCTTTCAGACATAGTCCAGTAGGGGTTTGAACTCAAATGCTTATTCAACAGGAAGATCATGGAGACACCTTTATTTAAATGGTAATATGTAAACAATTACTGTTTGAGGTGGATATATCAATATGTTAACACTTTTTTGTTACCTATAACAGATGTATGTGTAAAACTATTGTATATATTGATAGTCACTTGCAGTTCTGAGGAAATGTTACTTATCTTAATAAACTAAATTAGTTTTGCCTTATGTATAAATTAAACGGCCTTTGGCTATATTCTGTTTGGTCAAACCAATCAACATATGTAACCAATTAGTTAAAAAACAAACTCATTTCAGCTAATTTATTATTTTCAATATACTTCTGAAATACATAGAATCTTTACTTGAAACATCCATTCTACACAATTATATATATATATATATATATATATTATATATTATATATAATCAATACTAATCACTAAACGCTAATCTGTTATCTTTTTTCCCTATAACTAAATGTTAATTTCTCTTCGTACGGATCGAATTATTATACCGTTTAGTTTCGTAGATGTTTGTTGTCCTTTCATGTGTTGCACAGGTCTAATATAGCATTGATTAACTCAATGCTGTTTCTGAGAAACATATCATGACTACAACTGATATCTTCATCATCTATAGGGTATCGCTAATGGTGAGTTTCAGTTGTCTAATATCAATAATATTTGTTATTCCTAGTCTAAATCGAGTGATTGTCCTCTGCTACGGCTAATTATGGATTTGGCGTTCTTAGAGTAGATCCAGTTCGAGTTATAACACGCACACGAATATGATGATATGACGCAGCTAAATTAACGTGTTCATCCTTCTTCCATAACTGTTCCCAAATTACATTATTTTTCTTGCTTTCGAGTTTGTATGAACACTTGTCTTATTCTAACGGTTATAACTTCTATCCAGTATTCTACATAAGTATGTGCCGAAAATGGCATTATGCTGTATTTATTATTTATTTATAACAGAATACATTCATTAGATTTTATAATTGTTCATCACAAATTATCTCAAGCTGATGGGCTGTAATGTGAATCTCTTTGGTTACCATGCGTAAATACGGTCTTTTTCTATTTCTAACCACTGAAGGATAGAAGAACCAATTTATATTCTATGCTATCTGGTATATAGATTCATAATGATGATCGTCCATATTGGATGACAAACGACGACCAATTACTGAGACGTTTCTACACGTTAAAGTAGTTTTATATGATGTGAGTTCTATGTATAAAATAATGTTTCTCTTCTCTTATATTTTGTTATGGATATTCAATATATATTTTATATTGAAACATATAAACTCGACTTTCAATTCGATATTTGTATCTCGTGTTGATATTTATGGAGGTCTCCCAGGCTTTCTTATTAAAATTATAAGAATCTCGCGAATGATCCCCAAAAAGTGATTAACCTATTATCACTCCACGTTTGTCATAATACACCTCTAGAAACTAATTTCTATATTGTTTGACCTATTTTGTTGAGTAGTATGATTACCAAATGATAAACCAAATGTCATATTTTCATTAAAGTAAATCTTATCATGGTCATTGGTCATGAGGGAGGAACAGGTCAATATTATAGTGGTTAGTAATACAATGCCGTAATCTCCTCTAAATTGTCTGTTTAAATAAGACTTATACCTGTGTTTGTTTGATTGTCATTAGGAAGTTCTCTCTCAGACATATATTTTTGGTCTGACCAGTGTCGAGGCTAACAAAAAGCCGTCTCACTCACTCACTCACTCACTCACTCACTCACTCACTCACTCACTCACTCACTCACTCACTCACTCACTCACTCACTCACTCACTCACTCACTCACTCACTCACTCACTCACTCACTCACTCACTCACTCACTCACTCACTCACTCACTCACTCACTCACTCACTCACTCACTCACTCACTCACTCACTCACTCACTCACTCACTCACTCACTCACTCACTCATTCACTCACTCACTCACTCACTCACAGAAACAGAAGGGTGTTTTAAACGTTTTAAATATGATAGTATACATTAATGGCTAAAAGTAGAAGAAAACTGGTAGTATGGCATAAAATATGTTTAACATGTAAAACACTGAGTATCATAACGGCCGCTAGAGGCATCGAATCTCGAATAATCCGCTATAAATGTAGTATCGTGCGCCTAAAAAAAAGATGATTGATGTGCTTCTAAGGCATATTGATATTTTCTCCTATAAATAATCGGGAAGATGTTATCATTGTTATTCATTGTTTGATTATATTTAGATCACTGGTAATAAGTAAAAGAAATGTAATAATTGTCATTTAAGATAAGTTGTTTATTCCGATATTCACTCATGCACATACGTACACGCGCGTACACACACGCCCATATACACGCACACACGCATGCATGCACGCACGCACACGCACACACACACACATTTATACACACAAAAACCCATACAAACAGACAATATGAAAACAAATGCAAATCTATTTGTAGAGTGACACAGCCACCGTTCGTTATTTCATAAGGAATCTGACTGAATGACGACTTTAGTAACTTTTCTGACCACTTCGCCATATTAACATCAATTTGATATGCCGACTTTATATCCGATGTGACGCTTACTAAAAGGTCCATTAAATCAAATCCGACCGTGAGTCACCTTTGTAACTAGAACAATTAACGTTAGGCCATTACAACGAATAGACAGCCTACGTCGATATAACGAGATTAAGTCTTCAGTGAAGTGTAAGGGAACAGTGATAAACGGGTAGACTTTGGCATCTTATGTATTGTGATTTAACATTGTTGGTATGTTCTCAATATTCATTGTATGAATCCGATGTTAAACAATATATACAATATCGGAGAAATCGGTCAAATTAATTCATAAACTTGTTAATTTCTCCAAATAAGTCGCTTTTGTTGTACACTTTTGTTGTACACTTTTGTTGTACGCTTTTGTTGTATTCTTTTGTTGTACGCTTTTGTTGTATTCTTTTGTTGTACACTTTTGTTGTACACTTTTTGTTGTATTCTTTTGTTGTACACTTTTGTTGTACACTTTTTGTTGTATTCTTTTGTTGTACACTTTTGTTGTACACTTTTTGTTGTACGCTTTTGTTGTATTCTTTTGTTGTACACTTGTGTAGGGCTTAAGACTTAATCGTCTCTTTTGATGAATATTTACTCTAATCATCACATTCCTCCGGGTGTGATCGACATCTACGCTAAAGTTGAACCGAGAGGTGACCTTTTAATAGACACACATTTCTCAGAGATATTGAGGTTAACTTTGAATCAGAAACCTTAAACCGCTTAAGTAAAACGTTGTATCTAGATTTTGAAAAGTTTAGCCGAAATGTATAATCTATCTGAACATTTATCACTATGCAAGCAACAGCATTGTTAGTTCGCTGAAGGTGATTTAATACTCTAATGGGCAGATGGAAATAACAGGTTACTATCGTCTATACTAAATCAAGGTATATATCCAGATAACATATACACAGAAGGTGATAGAAAGAGAGTAGTAGACACCTTTGCAAGCTGAAGTTCAATCTTAATAGTTGTCACAAATATCACAAAACTGCTAAGGAGTTAATATATGTTTTTATGATATTTCACTTTGAGAACACTTTATATTCCATGTATGGCCGAATGCTAGTAACACGATCTTTTAAATATTCGAGGAAAATTAAAACATCGATTCATTGCCACTTTTATATACAAATTTTCGTGATGCATTTCGTGACACATTAATTCAGTATATTTTGGTAGACACCAACCAGCCTTTCTAAACATCTGGACGAAATGATAAAACTAAGACATAGAAAGCTTCATGGTAATTAACATTTACCAAGTAACAGGGGTATAATTTAGTTATATTACTCCATTAGGCTTTAGTTACACGAAGCAGCAGTTTATTATGACAACGTCCACATTATATTTGTATTAATGAACCGATTCTGGAATTCAGACGGACAATGCCCAGAAATAAATTTACAAATACGACAGCGTTGATATGCCTATGTAAATCCGATATACTATATGTCAATTAATCTTGATGTTACAATCTATAAACTATTTAAGCCATATGGGTAACTTTAATATTATTATTATGGAAGCTAGACGTTTACAAACGAGGGATTTTATGTTAAAATGAGATTCAGTAAATATTATCCCACATCGATCTGTTAATATGTTGCTCGCACTTTCATAAAGGTTCATCAACACATAACTAACATACACCTATTTTCCTAAATAATAACAAATATGTTGACATTGTACTATGTATAAGAGGTGGCATAACGTTTTTCAGTATTATCCATAATAATTACATTTGTAAATCATTTCTATTGCGTAGTCATAAAATAGAAATAATGGATCAGTATTTCGTGCCTTATATATATATATATATATATATATATATATATATATATAATCCTATACACTGCATTGTAAATCGATACGTGAAATGACTTCATGAAAGTATTGATTCCTTTGTGTTGTTAGTAAGTATTATGTCAGCTGTGTCATGATTTATATGATACTGAATAATTACATTGACCATTTGGTTTCCATTCTGGAGCTAGATAGCGAGTACTACTGTTACAATAAAAGCGTTAGCCTTCTTAGAACTTACTGCGGTACGACAGGAAGGCCGATGTATTGTTAAATCGTGTCTGGTAGAATATAACGTATACTGTATCCTTATTGTTTTCAGATTACCTGTTTCAAATCGATATTCTTTTAAGAAAGACATTTTCCTATTCCGAGAACACTAAATGATACATCAAACCAATGTAAGAAATCGGTAAATTGAAAGGATGAAACATTGTGAAACTAAGGCGGGGAGGTGATTTCTACCTTCGTCCCCAAACCAAAACCTCCGCGGTACAGCAACATAAGAAACGAGTGTACTCAATAAACTGGCTAAGGTTGGAATCGTTTAGGGACCATTTATTTTTTGTCATTGTCCTGAGCCTATCTCCGAATGAGAAATGGACCAAGGCTTTGCTAGTAAGAGCCTCCATATGATGCCACGCTTCACTTAAGATCTAGTAATGCTATTGGCTCATGACCTTTTAGCTTTTACATAAATGTTTTGCCATCTTCAACATCTTCAAAGGAAATGGAATTGCTGTATTTATTTTATATCCTAGACAGAGATGGAATCACTCAAATGATATTTACATTCATATCAGCATCAGAGTATGCTAGATCCTCTTTAATTGTCATCAACAACAACAAAAAATCGTTTCATTATCATCAGAATATTAACTTCGTTTTAGCTTCGTCATCTTACAATACAATGTTTATCTATGAACCTCGAATCTTGAGTTTCAAGGTCCTCGACCTTAACGCTATATATCCACGATATAATCATAATAGTATCGCTTTTAATTTTTTTTTGAAAATACTCTTGCCTCGTCCGTTAGTAATATTTCCTTGTTCCATGCTAGTGATTTTACAATTTCTATATTATACAATTATAATTTCCAGTTTATTTGTTCTAGTTGTCGAAAATGCTTTCATTTTAACCAACAGTCTATATTATACTAATGAATATAAGAATATAAAATAATTAAAACAATTTCTTCTTAATTGATATCAAAATATTTGATTGTGCAGTGATATCGCAAATATAATGCAACTCAATTAAAACTTTGAACACGATCGATAGGATTTATGGGAAATAATAACCTTGAATGGGTGAATTTGTAGAACATATTTAAATATTTCAAACCGAGAAGCATTTCTGTTGTCAACTTGTAATATATTCCAATGAAGGAAAGCTGCTAAACTAACTGACCTCAGTGAAAATAAAGAATTCTAATCAATAGACTAGTGCCATTTATTAGTCATCATTATGCCTGTTATTATTAATATAATTAAGTCGGTTGATCTCTACAGGTGTATACAAATATGATAAAAGAATTGGTAGAAACATTGTTATAAACAATCTTATAATAGCTAAATGTGAGATGAAAAACTAAAGAAATCCTTATTTTAAAGTATTTCTGCTTATTATTTAAGCTGTCATTCTCTGGCTTGATAAATAGGTTTAAGGAAATCGGAAACCACACAGGATGCTGATAGTAAACATAGTGGATGGGTTTGTCATTATCCGCATCAAACATATATTTTATCTACCAGATACACCTTCACCGTCAGCTTTTTATCTGCAAATAGCAAGAGAAAGATTAGATCGATAAGCATCAGTTCTTCACATATTCGATGTGTCATATATATTTTCGAACATAAGCGAATAAAAAAAAAAACCAGTATCTATACAGAAATACCATTGAGTGATAATGCAGTAACCGAGATAAATCGACAAACGTCATACGTTATATGCGAGACGTTCGACGCTGTGACGTCAAATATTGACATTAAATTACTATTAAGACGTACACCCAGAACTAACAGAAATTAACATGATAACGGATATCAGATCAACAGATGAGGATATTTGGGGTTTCTAATACCGTATCTGTTAGAGTACAGCACCAAAGACCTTCGGGTCAAAGTTTGAATCATTGCGTTTTCCTGATCCGTTTATCGGATAATCTCATTTCCCAAGATAATTGCCTGTTGGTGTGATGAGCGTCGAGGGTAAATACTGTACTAAGTGACCCCGTGATTAGGGTCTAAACGATGTGGCAATGCGGAAAATTTATCTGTAGTCTGACGCTATATTATGCAGAATACTGAGAAAGCTACATTATATTTGAAACGCACGCACGCACGCACGCACGCACGCACGCACGCACGCAGACACACACACACACACACAGAGACAAACATACATACACACACAAACACACGCACGCACGCACGCGCTCACACGGACGCACGCACGCACAATTAATAAACACACACACCCCATGTGGCTATATTTATAGATATGTGTATGGAGCCATAGTACATTCGGTTATTCCCCTTATTTAAATCAAATTAAAGTTATCCTTTTATATTATTACTGAAAAGGATGACAATAACCAAAGGTAAATAATGCTACGTCATAGACAGTATATTTTCATTTTGAGTTAATAATGATGGCGTTTATAATAACAACAGCTGTTTATCTATCAGAACTATAACAAGGGGACTAGGATAAACCTTTATGGTACACCACAGTTTATGAATTTAGCATCAAACTTCGTTTTACCGATTTGAACATACAGAAGATAGATAATGTAACTTGCTTAGGAAAATAATTATTAGCTAATTATTAGCACATTGATTTAATAAATATATAATTGAGCGAATTGAGTGTTTGTCGCGCAAAACCATATATATATATATTTATAAAGATTATTATTACCATAGAGGAAGCATATTACCTCTCAATCATTGAGACGGACAATAGATCGAGAATAATCAGTTTATTATATAACTACCGAGAATGAACAGAGACATCACTAGAGAACACTTAGAGAACACATCTAACTGAAAAGACCCAATATAAATAGTATTATGTCTCATGTCTTCAAAACACACATACATCATCGTCGTCTTATAACATCGCTAAATTCCAAACATGTCTATTGAACTATCCTGAGAAAAATTGGACTGTCTACTTTGAGTGATAGTTCTGACAAGAAAACAAACACGATATTAAACAAATATTTATTATAATAAACTTATATATATGAAGTCACATTTGTGATTGATTATATCTCTGTTCAAGAAGCCAACTGAATGAAATGAATCAAATAAATTATTTCCTATATTACGCTTTACATATATAGTGTGAACCGCGTGACAACACCTTTAGGCAACCAGGAAGAGTTCCACGTCTAATTTTAGCAGTCGACGATAGGCGTCAGCACCTTACGGTCTACCAAAATATTTAATGGGCCTTCTCATAAATCTACTATATTAAAACCATGACTGCAATACAGTTACACTATTTAGTGCAGAAGCAAACCCAAGAAAGGTGGCCTTGTTTTTGAGCAACCCATACCCAAAAGTAAGCAAGCATTGCAATATACCAAAATGAAAGATTTTGTTCTAAGGAATCAGAAACTGCTTGGTGCCCTTTGAGATAATTAACCCGTTGCCAGTCATGTCATACTATCAAAAAGTTACATTTATTTAACGCAAAAGTCACATGTTGATTGTATATAGCATACAATATATGCATTTTATGTTACTAGCTTTGCTACACCATGCCTTAATCGTATGCTATAGTAAATAATAAAAACATAAAGGTAGTTTATTTTTGTATTAACCCATTATTTACAGATTATAAGCTTTTGCAATCACTAATTATTTTGCTCCATTTTTGGATACAAGTGCTGCCACTTCATGGGGTATATGTATATAAATATTTAGGCATTGTAATGGCTGTTAATCTGGATATAATATTTGCTAATTTCTTAATATCAGAAACATTATCAAATTACTTCAAAAGAATCCTCGTGCACAGTAATCGTCGTTGATTTTACCAGTTCAGTACATCACCGTAATATTGTTTTATAGGAATGGACATTTGTGATAAATATTAAGTAATGGTAGATGTCTATTTAGCTGTAAATAACTTTAGGTTAGTCAAATAAAGTTACCATTTCGTGATAGTTCTGAAAATATATCATCAGAATATTTACTAATTTAATCAATTTCTATTTGAGCTAAGTATGAAATACTAAGTCATTATGTATCTTACTATCTCTGCAACTGGCACAGTTTGCAAAACGAAAATAACATGATAATTGAAACTCAAATTACAAATTTTGTGAATTACCGTTTGAATTTGATTTAATATGTAAATAAATTCATATTAAAAAAATCATAGGGACAATATAATTAAATGGGTTGTTATATGAATTACAGGATACACACTGGTTTATATTCCTTTAGTTTAATGATAGTACCACTATTTAAACAAAATTTATTTTTATATCAATGCAATAAGTGTGTCTCGAACATAATAAACACACAGGTAGCATATTGTCCCTCGTTCAGTCAAGTCATTGCTTGTGATTCATTATTGTCACTTTCATCAGTGCCAATAAGCATAGTCAAAGCAGATATGGTGAGTGGGTTTGTGCACCATGCCTCAGAATAGACCTCATCACTGAATGGCAGAGTTTCCATACACTTACATGCTGTTGAATACAGTTGATCATGGAGTACGCAGGTACAGGTGGCATTACACATGTTATCAGTACATGCGCATGTGAGTTCGTTCAACAATTTCGGGGCAGACACACCTTGGTTCATCAACTTAGGCTGCAATTTGTTGTTGATATCCACCTCATGGCCATAATTGACAGCATGTGGTAGCTGTTTACAGAACATGAGTTGGTAGAATGCAAGCAAGAAATGTAGAGGGAAACTATCTTCAGTTGGTGGTAGACTTTCCTTTGACTCTTGGCCATTTTACACCGAAGTTCATTCAAGGACTGTTTTCCCTCGTGGCCAGTGGAATATTAGATGAACTATACATGCATATCTTGATGGCGATGCAAAAGAAGGATCAGTACGTCTGTATCTGGACTGCAGATAACAATGGACGCTGCTCCGAAGTTTGTCGCGGGTATTGCTCATGATGTTGCATTGGGTCTACTATGAGCTACAACATGCGCTTTCTCACCAGGCCTTAAACCTAAGTTCAAATGCTAATTTTCGTGCAAATGTGTACCTGCACTGGAGAGGAATAGCTTGGAATAGCACTCCATAAGATTCGATTTACTCTCATCTCAGCAGAAGATAAATAATGTAACTTGCTTATGTAACTTAGTTATTATCTAATGCCCATTGATTCAATAAATGTATAGTTAGGGAGAATTATTGAGTGTTGCTCGCAAAACCCATACTGATGTTTATAAAGGATATTATTACCATCGAGGAAGCATATTACCTTGTTATACATTATCTTCTCAAAAACGTTCGAAAAAGTTGGGAGACGGCTGATGGGTTTGTTGTTTTAAAGTTCAGTAGGATCAGAAACTTTAAGTAATGGAATTACCTTAGCTGTTTTCAGTTGATTAGGCCAAATAACAGTAAGTATGATTTGGGTCAATGGATATTTGATGTATTCAATAGTTTATTTAAGTAGTTTAGAAGACATTTCATCATGACCTGCACTAAAATGCGACTACAAAGGTATTCATGTGGCTATCAATAACTCTAACTTAGAGCAAGTTGCTTCCACATTTACTAATAAAACTATCAAGTTTCTTGTTATATACGTAGATGCGTCATTTTCATGGGAAAACCAAATGGCTCATATAAACAACAAAACATCTAGATTATTATATATGCTATCAACCAGGTGAAACACTTTTTGCCGTACGGTAGTCAGAAAACACTGTATGCAGCTTTAATACAATCACATCTCTCATATGGTATACTAGCTTGAGGAAATGCAAATGCATCTCTTTTGTAAAAATGCTGTATCTTTCTCATTATATAATAATAAGTTATCAGTCAGTCACAATTAAACAGATGCATTATGATGACTAAAAGTATGAATTAGTGAACGTTATGAAGGTTATTTCTAGACCTATTACTCGCGTATTATATTATTCATTCGGAATGACATTGATGGTAACAAGATAAATAGATGAGCTGAGATGTCAAACAACTGGCAATACCCAAATTTGTGGTATGGGCAAATCACTGAGTGACTTCAGCTCAGTGTTAGCTTAGTGGGCTAAATAATGGCCGCCAAGTATCGAGTCGACTGTCCTTTAGACAAGTATGAGGTTAAATTGGGAAATCATGTTAAGGTCAAAGTAAAGTTATTTCATGACAACAGTTTGTAAGAGATAACTTCAAAGTGACAAATGAACTGGGCAACGATAGAATCTATATTGATGTTTTAGGTATCTGTATTTATCTAGTGGTAAGACTCTAGCAATAATAATAATAATAATAATAATAATAATAATAATAATACAGATAGATTTGAAGGTTTTAGTGTACCTTACAAGCTGAGCGGGTAAGACTTCGGTGCTCGAGAGACAGACTAATACTAAAGCCTTATGTGTGGTGTGGTAAAATAGGAAAAATTATCCTATTACAACACTAAGGTCGAGGATTCAGATCCAACATCGTACACATCACGACCTTCAGCAAGGAATCCAAGGGCATGGAACACCCAGTTGTTAATGTATCTTATATATAGTCAATCCTGTATGTTTAAAAAAATCACTTATAATCCTGTACATCTAAGAAGTAAGTAAGTTTAGAGAATTAATAAAATAGTTACATTTAAGATGGGAGTGAAGTCTTTGGTACAATCTTCTGCCATGTTTTATTGATCTATTATGTCCATGTTGGACAGCATGTGTTATTCAGTTAACTCTCTATCAGTCATTTACAGGGCGCCTCCACGGCCTAACTAGTAGCGCGGTTGGCCATAAATTAAAAACACTCGAATTCAAACCACGGCAAAGCTATATCAGAAGAGTGTTCCATCTTTCACTTCGCCTCATCGTCCTCTGAGGTCGCTCGGTCTATTTAGCCTACCTTGTGAACATAAGAGGCTGTAAACCATTAACAATTACAGTCACTTGTCATTTAGACGACAGTTTTCTCTAATCAGCGGACATTTTACACGTTGATCATGTATTTTGGATATCTCATGTTTGAAATTCTTAATTTAATCGATCAATAATGCTAGCCATAATCTACTTTTGTTATTTCGGTACCATGTCTTTAGGCATACGATATAATTATAGATGGGCAAATATATATATATATATATATATATATATATATATATATATATATATATATATATATATATATATATATATATATATTATATATTATTTATTTATTTATTTATTTATTTATATTGTAAACTTTTTATGATGCCACAATTTTCACTCGTAAATCGGAAGTTTGTTTAATAACATTAATAACGATACGATATAATATATGATGTTATGTCAGGGAGACAAAATGTTTTAAATTAGCAAAAGAGACAGTAAGAATAGAGACTTATATGACTTACATAATAAGGACGTTTAATTTGATATAATTGGAGTGAATGAGGTATTCTTTGGTGATAGAGATACTCGTGTCTGTCTTTCTGGATACCACAATAATATATAACGTGATGTAGAAATGATGATGGTAGAGGTGGCGTGGGCCTGCTCACAAAGGACTCTATAAATTTTAAATTTAGAGAATATCTGAGTGTATTCATTCCACATATTTATTAATCCCTATTTATCTAAATGGATGGACAATGAAGCTCATGAGAAATTAAGATGCACACAACTTTATTAATAAAGAGTGCGATAATGAATATGTACGTCAGGCTTATTCATTATGTCTGAAACATTTCCAAGTATAAATGGACAAATATGAACAGAATATAGATTTATTAGAAGACGATGCCCTCCATGTGAACCTACCCGGATTAGAGGTTTAAAAAGTTTTAAGATACGAATGGAACACTTTTTATTGTCAACATAACACACCAGTTAAGTCCATGTAAGTGTCTCATAAACTAGAAAATGACAAATCAGTATTTCTAGTAAACGTAGTGAACTGTGACTAACTGAGATAACCAAATGGGCAGATTTAGCTGTAGAAATTGAAATGTTTCACCAGAACTTGTACTGAGTAATTGACGTTAAAACAAAGACTGGAGACAAAACGTTGGAAGACAAGCATATTAGCACCTAAGGTAAGAAACACTTGGGGAACTCGAAATGGGATCCAGTTCATCTCTATTATCATCGGTCAATCATACCGCAGGAAATGAGAGAATTGGCCTACTATGAAGAATGCTAATGGTCAAGAATTACGTATATTCTTAGGCTTTCTGAATAGTTGCAGATCGGTGTTAGCATCCATAGGCTATCTATAATTTGGTAATGTAGAAGAGAACAGAAAGCCTCTTGATAAATAACCAAACGATATTCTGAAACGGTGGACTCCTTTGGTTGATACACGTATGTACAAAGAAAGAGGATCCTTCGTCGAATTTGTAGAGTACCTAACACCTGATATATCTCAGTGGACGTATGTTGACAACAGGTTTTCGTTCGTAGTTTCTTGTGAAGCAGAAATGAGGTATCCAAGCAGATACACTCAAAGTGTGTGTTGCGTAAGGAGTTAGGGAGGGAGTTATCCAGTATAGGAAGGCATCAACGAACCAATGAATCAATAGAGATACCTTTTCCAGGTTGTTATTCCAGACACAACATTCCAGCCAAGGAATTAGAGATACCCAAACTGGACAAAATGGATACATCTAAGGAAAGCTAGCTGCCTGTCCCAGTTCATACGATGACACATGATAGGATTACTGATTTGTATAAATTTGGTTCGTCCCACTAAACATAGAGTCATTAATGGTCGTGAGAATGAGTCATATTCTGTACCAACATGTCTGGGGTGGAGTGACCGAGGTCAGCCCAGCACATGTTAATAAGCTGTTCGTTGTTGGTTTTGATGCAATACACTGTGGTGACAAGACGTTATTTCAGGATAAACGATTTTGAGGATAGTTCGTGATGGAATTCACTGTGATAATAGATGTGGACATTTGGAATTACCCTTGCCCTAACAATGTGATATATAGATGCTGCTAAATGCCTGATCATTGGCTGAAAGAAGGCTGCACTGATTAAAGAACAAACTCTTAAATGGCACCAAGTACAGATATGAATAGAACAGTCGTATGGAGGATATGTTTACAAAGGGATATGCTGAAGAAGATAAGTTACATCTATTGAAGGGTAAGGTATTGCTTATACCTCATCATCTCATTTATCACCCAAAAAAGGAGAAGATGAGCATGGCTTTGTAATGCAGTGCAGTATATGGAGGACACTCTCTGAATGAACATCTAATTTCAGGGCCAGACTTGATCAATACTCTTACAGGGATCATTTGCCGTTTCTGTATATAACAAATTGCAATAACTGGTTACACTGAGAGCGTGTTCTTGCATATAAATGTCATCAGAAGTAACAGAAACCTGCTCCGAATTCTATGATGGAAAATTATGAAAACAGATGAGAAACTCACAGATTACAGAATGACATCACACCTATTTGGTGCCATACCATCACCAGGATGCGTTTACTTTGTTTCTAGGACTGCTGCAGAAATGTTTGTTACAACAAGCTGCGGACTTCATTAGGTATAATATCTATGTGGCTGATGGTCTAACATCGGTTTAAAACTCACAGGAAGCTATACAACTGATTCAAGATGCCGGATAAGGAAGGTTTCCATCTACATAAGATCATGTTAAATGACAAAGATGTTCTGTAGGTAATCTAAGTCCATGGTAGACCTCAAGACGTACAACAACTTGATATGGCAGCAGAAAACCTTCTGAGCGGCTATAATTCCATTCCATCAACGTAATGCTATTCTGAAAAGCGCCAAGCACACTTTACCGACTTGATCCCTACGTTGGTACTGGTAATATAATGTGAGTAGGTAGTTGCAACATACGCGCAAATATATCTAAAGATATCACCCATCCTGTGATATTACCATATTAGATGTGCTCACTCAGGTCGTGGCATCACCCTAACTGATCTACGTTCCAGTAGATACTGGATTATTCCTGGTAATGCAGCTGAAACACCCAAGGTCAAAACATGGCTGCTCTGCCAGAAGATAGATTGGATGCTGCCCCTCATTTAACCTATAGTGCTGTTGCTTATATCGACCTGTTCACAATCAAATTGGGTCGCAGAGAATCGAAGAGCTATGGCGTTCTGTTTTTATATTTGGCATCACGTCCCATACACAATGAAATAATTTCATAGGAGCGAGAAGTGAGCAGCAGGCTAATTCCATGGCACAAATGGATAACAGCAAAACGTGAACTACTCGGGGATTAATATAAACCCATTAGGACACATCGTCACAAACATGTGATGTGATATATTTAGTATATTATTGCTAATGGCACAATTACAGGCATAATCTTTTTCTCTAGCAACAATACATTTTGTCAGGGGAGAGTAGAGATGATAAATTGCATCCACCTTTGATAAAGCTAGCAAGGCCATATCCATTATTTTGAAAAGAGCTGCGAGATATCTTATCAGATTTAGATGTAGCACGTTCAAAATTCGTGAATATTTCCCTGAAAAGAAATGTACAAGGCTTAATATTTTGTAGCAAATGGATCAACAATTGCCAAAGAGTAGAAGAGCAGATTAACCCAACGACACCCGAGCAGCTGAACCGTGCTGTCTCACGCCCAAAGAAACAAAAGGCGTCAATATGAGCCAATAAGAAGACCATAGCTAGAAAACAGCAACCAAGTAAAGACAAAATTGAATTACTTATTGCTTCACTATCTATCTATTTGTCTATACTTTCTTTACATTTTGCATCAACTGAGATTAAGATGGCTTGCAAGTCCAAAAATGGTTTTAGATGGTAAGCTGAAGAAAAACAAATATATCTGTCTTTTTTACATTCAAGTCCCAAAGATACAGTGTTGCAGTTGCCTTCTATTAGGACCTTGAAAAGAGGTATGTCAAAGGTTGTTGTATATCCTGGCTTTAGTGGAGTGATGTTAAATCCCTTTAAGGCCATGATTCGGAGTATGTCTGCACAAAACAAGTTCTCAAATACTCTGTATCATTAAGCATAACGACGTTTGTGAGCCAGTTTAGCAATGACTTATCTGAACAGTCAAAGGCAATTATTTTCGTTATTGTTGTTGAACGGATGTGTTCAATTATTCAAGTAAACCAGGATCTCAGCAATTTAGCTATACTATGTCATCAAATTCAGGTCATGTGACAATTCTCCAAGAAACCTTCGGGTGGATTAGGTCTGTCAAAGCTAATCGTTCATGTAATAATCTCCCTCATTTGCAAGGATGGCAAATAGCCATAACATCTTTGAACTATATCTGGGATGATTTCCGTGATAATCATGGTGATAAAATGCTATGCAGTAGTATATTAAATAAAGATTGCATTGACAATTTGCTTTTAGTTATCAGAGGCTAAGTTGCCGATAGGGTCAGGCCAGATTCTATACAGTTTGGTCAAGGATTGTGCCAAGTCATGGTAGACCAGGTGCTTGTTACTAGCAGTTTATCAAATTGTAAAGAAGATTGTGATTCATTCTTAATCGAATTCGCTGCAAAATCTATTTCACTAAAATTTGTTCATCCAGTTGATATAGCAGCTGCTGCCTCCTCTAATATTCCACAGGTTAAGTATTCACAAACGTATGTGATAACTAAATACAATTTCAAAGGTACCCATGATGATCAGAATCAGAAGCAGCTATTTACTGCAAACAAACAGTGTGACTGCATTAAAGGAAAAGGGTTCTTTGTTCCATTAGTTTATATGCAGATTTTATGGAGCATTATTGAAAGTCAATATAGGAATATGATTCATAGACTATTATACATGTCCCAAATCAGATCCCGCATTGTTACAAGTATTATGAAGATTGTTGATATTCCACAGGAGTTCAAGTATTTCCAATGTTTGTGTTACATAGTGGACGTGATTCCTAATTTGTATAGTAATATTCATCATTATCGGAGTGAAATAATCGTGAATTTGAATCTGCATAAGTATAAAAGAACCGTAAACTTCAGAAATTAAACAATGTTTT
>JAODUP010001773.1:0-28785 GCA_025642065.1 Paralvinella palmiformis
GTTAGTGTGTGTATGTATCTATAATTGAGTTATGCTTCCTTCTATATCTATATACCTAAGTATATAAATGACAAACAATCATATACAAACAAGTTATTACCAAAATATCGTTGCCATAAGCTTAATATCGTTCTTATACTCGATTCACCTCACCCAACTTGACTTATGACGCTTCGTTCACGTCTGAGGTTGGCCAAAGCGTCTGACGTTGCTTCATTATCACGTTTGACCATATGTACTTAAGGCTCTCCGTTGAAGGCTTGCTTCAGATGGCGTAATGTTTAACTTCTACTTGTACTAATAGCCCCCCCCCAAACACGACAAATGGTCACCACGTTGCGTACGAATTGCTCCACAAATATTATAAATCGTTCTTACGGCTTTTCTAACAATCAACTGGAGAACCGGAGAACGTTCTTCCTGTCAGCGACCCACCAATAATTACTTTTATCTCTCATTTATTTTTATAGTATACATTTCCCACCGTCTATTTTAATTATTTCCGGCTGATTGATCTCGATAGGTTGAAGTGGCTCGCTGTTTGTTTTTGCTCAAAGTTGTTCTTTAAGTATACGTTAATCAGTGCATTCCATTCAGTGAAATGATTCCTGTTTATCAAATGCAATTGGGGGCCCGTTTAGGAGCACGACATACACGGTATAACCAATTGCCCAATCGGTTGACAATGATTCTTGTTCAAATTGAATGATGTGATAACGTTGCAGATTCAGTTTATGGGAAAGCAGTATATTCCGTGAATTTATCATACAAAACTTGGTAGGAGATTTTCGATTGGGATATAACATAATCTTTATTAGCTAATATATTGGTTTTATATAATATGTATCTCTACGATATAATGATTCACATAACCTGCTGTGTTGTGCTTTAAGCTGCTTTTCTATGATGTAACAATAACACTGTATAACAAAATGCAAATCGACATATGACTTGAACCGAGAAATAAATGTTTATATGTTTGTGTAGTTGTGTGTTTGCGTGTGTGTGTGTGTTTGTGTTTCCTTATCCACATAACTATTACTGTTCATTTGATTTAGTAATGGATATACATATTAGGGGGTGGGGTGGTTGAAATTGTTACATCCAAATCCAATATATCCTTTTAATGTATTTCGCTCTAAGATATTGCTTCAGCTGAAGGCGAGGCCAGAAAATAAATCACTTTTTCTGAATATGTTCGTGTAAAATATTTTATCAATGTTGAATAGCATTTTAGCAGATTTGTTTATAGCAAGTTTGATGGGAAATGTGGATTCCGTGGTTAGGAACAGGAAAATCGAGCATTTTGAAAAATACAGTTTTGTCAGATATATTAATAAAGACAAAAATAGAACAATACCAAATAAGTATCATTTGGGCTCGTATAGATATTACTGTAATCGGTCGCTCAAAAATTGACAACACGGGCACTTGGCTGTGGTCTGTAGAAAACACAATATTTCATACTCGGCGTCAACGTATCGATATCGTTTCAATTAATTTGCAAATATAAAATTGCCAGATAGATACTTCAGACAAATGTGATGTAACGTAGGTGATTAGTATAAGTTTTAATAGATGAAATACAAGTATTTTCAACAAACGCATAGTTTTACTCATTCGTGCATTGGTATCAGCTAAACAAGCTTCTAATTTCATTGAGACCCCTAACTATGTTTCTGTTGTAGCCCAATAAACCGGAGTGTAGTCAGCGTAACAAGGATACGTTTCGCCAATTGGCTGTGAGTACAAAGGGTGCTGACGTGATCCCAATACAGACTTGTGGTCGGCAAAACGTTAGTCGCTTACCTTCTGAAACGCTCTTTCCTACAATAACAGCTTGACGAAAGAAACTAAGTAACGTATATATAACGATAATCTTTTGCCGGAAAATATATTGATGATCGTGATACTAGAAATAACGTTAAATGTTTGAGCCATGGAAAATAAACTGATATATCCTGTGCCAGAACCCACTAACTAGCTACTCTTCATTTTATTGTTCCATCCTATTCTTTGTGTCAAAATAATTATGTAACTGGGTAATGATGGATTACGGAACAGGGAATAACTTGTAATATGGGAACGTAATGCAAGCTCCTATTTCTAGAATATGAGAAGTAACTAGCAATGCACTGTTCACGAAAAGTTCCAAAATAACTTTAGCCGTATATGGCCTGAAAAAATAACAACCGCAAACATTATCCTAACATATGAACTTAAAGCAATTGTAATCGTTTGTTTTTGCCTACGGAAAGGTTAGTGATTAATTACAAGTAAAAGGAGTACTATCCTTGGTAATAGTCTGGGTAATTGTAGAGAGAGAGAGAGAGAGAGAGAGAGAGAGAGAGAGAGAGAGAGAGAGAGAGAGAGAGAGAGAGAGAGAGAGAGAGAGAGAGAGAGAGAGAGAGAGAGAGAGAGAGAGAAGAGAGAGAGAGAGAGAGAGAGAGAGAGAGAGAGAGAGAGAGAGAGAGAGAGAGAGAGAGAGAGAGAGAGAGAGAGAGAGAGAGAGAGAGAGAGAGAGAGAGAGAGAGAGAGAGAGAGAGAGAGAGAGAGAGAGAGAGAGAGAGAGAGAGAGAGAGAGAGAGAGAGAGAGAGAGAGAGAGAGAGAGAGAGAGAGAGAGAGAGAGAGAGAGAGAGAGAGAGAGAGAGAGAGAAGAGAGAGAGAGAGAGAGAGAGAGAGAGAGAGAGAGAGAGAGAGAGAGAGAGAGAGAGAGAGAGAGAGAGAGAGAGAGAGAGAGAGAGAGAGAGAGAGAGAGAGGGGGGGGAAAAAAAAAAGAGAGAGAGAGAGAGAGAGAGAGAGAGAGAGAGAGAGAGAGAGAGAGAGAGAGAGAGAGAGAGATAAAAAATATAGATATACATGTGAAACCTCACCCTTCTCTTTACTCCGGGCAACAGAGGGGCAACTTTTGCATTAGAGTGTGGTATTCCCTCCAAGCTCATCAAGACATAAGGGGAGTAGGCTACTAATTGTTATGAGTGTTGATCTTTGAGGAAAACGTTAGCTGATAAACTTGGGAAGTGTGTAGGTAGCATGTAACAATAAATATGGCAACGTCTCCGATGTGTAGCCGAGGACTGCGATTGTATATATTAGATAAGTGTTTAAGATAGCAAATACACTAAATATATCATTTTAAAATTTATTACATCTACACGGGTTTGGATATGTTTGAGATTGTTTTATATATATATATATATATATATATATATATATATATATATATATATATATATATATATATATATATATATATATATATATATATATAGCCACCAACAACCGTTGGTCATTTCAAATAGCAATGGCGCAATATAGAAGCGAACATAATTAAAAAGTATAATCTACAGTGAGTGAGTGAGTGAGTGAGTGAGTGAGTGAGTGAGTGAGTGGTGAGTGAGTGGTGAGTGGTGAGTGAGTGAGTGAGTGAGTGAGTGAGTGAGTGAGTGAGTGAGTGAGTGAGTGAGTGAGTGGTGAGTGAGTAGTGAGTGAGTGAGTGAGTGAGTGAGTGAGTGAGTGGTGAGTGAGTGAGTTGAGTGGGTGAGTGAGTGGTGAGTGAGTGAGTGAGTGAGTGAGTGAGTGAGTGGTGAGTGAGTGAGTGAGTGAGTGAGTGAGTGGTGAGTGAGTAGTGAGTGAGTGAGTGGTGAGTGAGTGAGTGAGTGAGTGAGTGAGTGAGTGAGTGAGTGAGTGAGTGAGTGAGTGAGTGAGTGAGTGAGTGAGTGAGTGAGTGAGTGAGTGAGTGAGTGAGTGAGTGAGTGAGTGAGTGAGTGAGTGAGTGAGTGAGTGAGTGAGTGAGTGAGTGAGTGAGTGAGTGAGTGAGTGAGTGAGTGAGTGAGTGGTGGGGAGTGAGTGAGTGAGTGAGTGAGTGAGTGAGTGAGTGAGTGAGTGAGTGAGTGAGTGAGTGAGTGAGTGAGTGAGTGAGTGAGTGAGTGAGGATGGTGATTGTAACTACCTGGTTTTATTCAAGTCGCTATTCGTTGAAGTCTAATGACGACTTCGATACATCATATTGTCGAAGTAACGATACTATTTTACCAAATCAATGATTAACATGTTAATGAGACGAAGAAATTAGAGATAATATGTTATTGGTCTCCCTTCGTTCTGCCAGTATGTTGAAGGATGGGAAGAGTTGGATTGAATATCGACATTATACCCAGGAGATATTGAACTTATTAATTTTATGCTATGATACGACTGGTTCTAATGTGCTATATCTAATGGCAGAATATATTGTGCTAGTTTCCATGATAAAGGTGTATTTAGCTATATCATTTCAGTTAAAGGGTGCCATTTAGTGACGTGAAATGCTTTAAATTGAATGTATTTTAAGTGATCATATGTAGGCATCTTTTCTAACGGGTCTTTGATCTGTAGTTTGGTTTTCATAACGTTATTAAAACTAGTGAAATACAAATTAAGTTTAACATCATACTACGATAATATTAATATCTAATTAGTCGAACATCTAAATGCCATAATATCATTTTATGTAATTGTGGAAAATACCGTATAGTGTACTTTCTAATGGACGACAAAAACTAAATAATAATAATAATAATAATAATAATAATAATAATAATAATAATAATAATAATGTATATTTAATAAAGCTGCAAATTTGGAAATAGTCATGGATGCTGTTAATGCACCAAATTGAATTATGCAGCGCTATACGTTTTGCTGTGTCACAGGAAGTTCATGGTCATGTCGCATGGAAAAGTTAAATATTTGTTCTAGAAATTAATCTATTTATATGAGGACATATATTGTTGGACCAGTAACAACATCAGTAACTGTATCATTAACAGTATCATTAACAGTATCAGTAACAGTAACAGCATCAGTATTCAATCAACGCACAGTCAACACTCAGTAACCATACTGTGGTGTAAATAAACTGCGTTTATCAAACCTGTATTCCTATTCAAAGTAATTAAAGTGTAAATTCCTGTACATGTCGTTTTCAAGAAGTGGACGCAGATACAATAGTCCAAAAGTGAATTACTAAGGAACGATCATTGAGTCTGACAAATCTTTAAAAGCTGAATCAGCTGAACCGAAGCCCGATGATATTCCTATTATTTCCAAGGCATCTGAAGATGTTAGTGAGGTTCCAGGTACAGAAGCCACTGCCCATGTCACACTAAAACAGCGATATACAACGGTTGTAGGTAAGGTGACTGGTAAGCATAATGACTAGGTGAAACTTGTGCTAAGTGCCGACAATCTTCATGAAGTTAACTAATTATGAACAGTTGTTTGTGATATTTCAGGGAGCACATAATATGATGTATGGTACACTCACCGATGAAGATATACAAGACGAGGAATAAAAACGTTACAAAGAGCACGAAGCCGACATATCCATATTTCGGAAGCAGGTCATGAATTGGATCTACACAGACGGCATGGGCACACCAGAAAGCTAAACTGGCAGTTCTACTTGTGAAATATGAACAACAGTCCAAACAGTGAGGATTAAAGATCAAGAAACAAGCTCTCAAGCAGAGGAACAGAAGGAGATTAGTAAGACATTAGCTGGAGAACATGGGAATGCAGAGACCACATAACCATTCATTCACAGTGACATAATTACTGGCAATGTTAGTAACTACTACTATTACCACTAATGTTGCCACTAAAGTTTGTCCCAATGTTAAGAGTATTGATGCTTGGTTAAATCTACTGACAACACTGGTCATATATATATATATCTCAATGATGTAGACAATAAACCAACTCCCTTTGCTGGTGCTTCATCAATAATAACAACATACCATGATATGAGGATTCATGAGCCAACATCGCGTTGTCATCAAGCTCAAGACATCATCAAACTTAGATTACCCAACCAGCATTCCGAGGTACAACATCTCAATTAGCTCCACCAGGAACAACACATGTATTGACCCCATCAGCTGCATGCTACCAGCCTACACCGCATGTTGAACAATACGACCTTCAGACAACCATACAACAGTTAGTTACAGCCATGACATTTTCATAACCAGAAGTGCCCAATGATCCAACAGAATACCGTACATTTATGACGGCCTTCGATGCACGAACTTTATCTAGGACTTCCAGTTACCCTGATTGTTTGTACTATCTCAATCAAATCCCTAGAAGGGGAAGCCAAATATTTCATTTCTGGTTGTCAACGTATGGAATCAACGTTTGGATATCTAGAAGCTAGACGTATTCTAGACAAGGGGTATGGTGATTTATATAAGATGTAATCTGCCTACATTAACCAAGGTATGTTATGGTCAGCCATCAAACAAGACGATAGCATATCTCTCAATATAGAAAATACATAAGTTCACAAAATGGCAAATGGATATTGCTATCAGAGACTTACACAGAGTCTGTATTATTTTAACAAGACGTTGTTCATTTCACGACACAACACCTGCCTCTATGAGCTTGGCACTAACAGATAATGAGGAAAGTCATTGGATATCACACCATTAACTGTTTCTATTATACATCCACCTGACGATTAAGTTGACCAATTTCCGCAGACTATGAGCTTTGTATGTGATAATCTACTCCTCCCTATAAGTATACATAAATCACAATCTCTGGAACATCAATGGGAACGTGAAAGGTCAATCGCCTTATACACCCAGCAACTGCTTGTGAGATTGGAAGTGTGGTTGTTTCACTTTGAGCATGGTGACATTTGGGATATTGGATCGAGGGGTGACACATCTCATGGACAGCACCCGACTGGTATTAGAAAAGCCTCATTAGTGATCTCGTAAGAGAATGCACTCTAACGCCATTAACAAATATATTACTTGCATTCTCATTTACATTTCTAGAAGTTAATTAGACAAACGGGCTCAGATCCGTGGAGACCCTGTTATGTTGTTAGGTGTTGTTTATTTTGGCTGGTATAGCACTGACTGATGCCTCAATGCAGGATACAAATATCTATAGTAATTTAGCGAGACAACAGCTTAGTTTTCGAAGTTCTATAAACGATCAAACCTATGACCACGACTGGAAGACAACAAATAGTAAAAATAACTACTTCAAAAATAAATATCAAACTAAACTAACGAAAATGATAAAACACTAAGCAACAACATAACATAACAATATTATCAACAAAATCGCAAAACAAACCACGAACTACAGGAAGAGAAAACATAGGAAGACTACGACAAAACGGCAGATAACAGTGACACAAATTAACAACATCAACAACATTACCTATAAAGGTAACAACATTGCAAGGTAACAGCAATAACCAACGAATGGCAATTATAATCATAACAAGTAAATAAATGATGAGATTATCTTATCTCGTTGTAGATGATTTAACTAGCCAGCACCCAGACAACCTAATTATCAGTTAGCGGATTCTAAACAAGGCTACCTACTTCAGTAAGTTGCCATTAAATCATCGCCAACGACGGTTAGCACTTCTTGGTGTAAATAGGATGTTTAAAGTAATGTAGACAACCATGACTTTGTATCTCCGAGCTGGGGGTGGTTATGTCACTGAAAAATAACACATTACAACAATGAAGCCTGAATGCTGTAAAGGAAGGCACATTGAGTCATCGTAACCCAATATATGGAAAGTGTGTTTATGTTATTATGGCTTTTTTTATGTTATAAAGGTGAGCTAATGGAATTAAAGACGCAGCGTAAATTATCATGGAAATGAATATAAATATTTAACTTAATAACTGCATTACAATAGTTTACTTTATCATATACGTATAATGTTCGTCTATTCGATGTTGTTTACCAAGGAAAATTTACGGTTTTATGACCTTGTTAAAATAATACTCACGTTAGAGTTGATATGGTATTGAACATGTGAGCCAAACACTGCCGTCGTAAAGACAATTCCTTCCAATGAAGTAAGTGACGTGCTTTGGTAAATGTCTTAAACAAAATGGTACGTATTTATTCAACTTCACCAAAATAACTATGCTAAGAACAATAATAATATGAAAAACGAGGAAATGCAGAATCTGATGTCACTGCGTAAAGACACGCTGAATAACGGAGAAGGTGACCAGGGCCGTATTTAGGCCTAGAGACCTCTGGGCTAATATAATTAGGCAATCTTTACGTATGTTACTACCCGTGTCTAAACATCTATATTTTTAGCTGATACCTTTTGGTGTAAAATATGAAACGTAAAGCTTTAATTAATTTGGAACTCGTGCAGTTTATTTCATTAGCAAAAAAGATTTTCTATCCAAAGTTAACATCCTACATTTAACATTTTTCAAAATTGTATAATTTTCCCCTTTTAAACATTTTATCTTGTTTTGCACAATTTTGTCTAATTTGTATATTATTCAGCAATTTGATATCTCAGCGTTCAATGAAGTGCAAAAGTGAGAACAAATTGAGCCTAGTAGAGGAAATTATGCAAAACAAAGAAAAGCTATTTTACAGTTAAAACAAATATGTATATAAAAAAAAACACCGACATCTAAATGGGGCCTCTTCGATGATTTCATTGAATTTAACAGATCCACTCCAACGAGAGGGTAGCCAAAATGCTTTAAACTGGTTCAAGTTAGTTAAATGCAGCCCCTCTAAATCTGAAAATATACAAATCTACTCTGTTCTTATAGCTTTAATTGTTTTAGTGTTATCATAGGCCCCAAGACTAGAGTGCCCTTGTTGCTCCTCTAGTCACAGGAACTCTGGGTTACAGCCCATACTAGTCCATATCTAATTCTAACACTGAAGGTAATACAAGAAATAAATATCTTGAGCTTAGATGTATCACAAATCATTTTTTTTAACTACTACACTCTTCAATAAGGGATGTAATGCGTGGGTGTTGTCTTCCCCCGGATATAATTATCCTTGGTGTAAGAAAGGAGACTCGGAGATTTAAATCTAATTTATAGCATCTTAACATCCTAACATTCTCGAATATCAAATATATTCTCAAACATACTCAAATATCAAAGTTAGTCACTCGATTGTGAGGATTAATCTGAGTTGTGTTCGTGATCTCAAGGTTCAAATCTGTAGATCATACAGGAGGCATGCAGAACGGAACGTGGAAAAGAATACTAGCGCAAATATAATATAAATGATTTGATTAAAAGGCATTTTGGTTGTGGTACTTAATCGAAATTTTATATCGAAGTCACAAGTGTAGGCTTCAGTTTTTAGCTATAAATGTGTAACTAATCTGTTATAGTAACTAGAATAAGTAATTACTGAGCATATATATGACTTGGTAGGGCCAGTTATCAACATGAATGATTTAGTGTCGTGTATTAATATCTTATAGTACATCAGTCATGTAATTATTCCACTGATAAATCAAGAATTAACCATTGCTACAGCACCACACACACACACACACACACACACACACACACACACACACAACATGCATGCATATATATATATATATATATATATATATATATATATATATATATATATATATATATATATAATATATACACATATAATGCTTCACGTTTATGGACATGCACTTAAATTGATAACAACAGACTGTACTTTGCTAACTGAAAGACGAGTGAGATTAAAAACTACTCGGCAAATATCCTTCCACCATATGTCAGAACACACGTAGAACCATCTACTAATTAGACTCCGCCAGTGGTACTCATTTAATATAATTAAATTTAGGTTAAAGACCCATCTTCTTAAAGTTACATATATTTAATGTATGTGAATCTAGTGTGTTTTAGCTGTTTATTACTTAAACAAGCATAATCTACCGTATATACCCGTGTATAAGGCCAGGTTTTTAGTTCCAGTTAAAGAGTGGTGTTTCACAACTCGTTTTATACACAAGTCAGTCGACATTGACGTGTTTCTGCTTTGATAAGGACCCGAGTTCCTACCATAAAAAATGCCCCGCCTATACTTACGCAATACGAATACCATATATTGCCTTATATCCCCACTATTACCGCCACACAGTGACCGTGAAATGTTTATGGTAATCTCTGAATTGATTGACAAGCTGTCAGGGTTATTAGGTGGCGATCATTTCGGTATTGATCGTGCGATCGGCGATATATTAAATAAAGTGATAGGTGGGGTTAACAAAAGATCAAAAGCCACCCCACCAGAGCACAACGCCAACTTGTGTATTTGATACAATACAAGTGGCAAGATTCATGCAAAAGTGGATGTACATGTGGTTACATTATCTAGTACTGTGATCTTCCTGAATATCGTAATTAACCTGTTAAGTTTTATGGACAGAGGTCACATATTAGATACATAGCCATGCATAAAAAGTGCCACTGGGGATTCATAAAGATCGTTTAATTTCAAGGTTACAGTTTTTCTAAATAGTGGTTCAGTGTAGATTTTGTAATTTCCTTTGTTTGTATTTAATAGGCACCTTTCTCTAAACTTTCTGTTTTATTAAGGGCGGGGGATTTAACGACCCCCCCCAGCTAAGATTCTATATGAGAGGTGTTGGTGAATCGGTGCAATAGCGATTTTAGAATGTTTACTGGAAGGACATATTTGGTTTGCTTAATCATGAAGAGGGCATAAGAAATTATCCTATTGATTTGAGCTATGTGGCCTTTCAAGGAAAGTACATTAAATAGACGAAGGCCAAGAAATGTAGTAGATATTTCAAGAAAATTCTTCCTGTAATATACAGTTTTTGTTCAGTTGAATTTGAATTAATATGATTACTTGAAATTCTTATGAACCCAAATTTAGTTTGTATTGGATTTAAGTACAGAACCAATTGAATAATGTGATTACTTCTACGTTTGCATATGTGAATGACTTGCCTATATTGCAATAACAAAAATCCAGGGACGTGTCATCAGCAAAGCAGAGAATATTTCCAATTGTCCAATTTGCAATGTCATTGGCATATATTATATTTACTCTACCACTTAGTTGAATGAGGAGTAATAAAAATCATATAAAAATAATAATAATAATAATAATACATATATTATTATTATTAGTATTATTGTTGTTGTTGTTGTTATCCTTTATGGTGGCCTTATTGTCTGTTACGGACATTCTCACGTAAATCATACATATCACATACATATACATATATGTACATATTTACCTAGATACATACATATATATCATTCAAGATACACATACGGGGAGATAAACATGTACTCATATACACACACAAGGAAAGATAAGTAGGCAATTAATATTTATATATATAGAGATATATACGCGTCTAATTTTCCAATCAGAGAGGCATTTAGATCGGCAGACATACAGATACACAGCTGGACAAGCAAACAAATTAACTAATATAAATAAATACGAACAAAAATATAAATAATGTGCTAGAAGAGAAAGAGAGAGGGGGATAGAGAGAAAGAAAGATATATATTGACAGAAAGACATATAAACAGATATACGAAAGACATACAGACAAGACAATCATCACCACAATTTATGATACAATATTATGTAAATTTTCCAAACCGATTGAAATTTTTATGCTCCATGGTGTCGGATACTCCCTTATATTGGAAACAAGAATCAAATTTCATATCCTGTTACATTTAACATATATAATCCCTTTTACAGTTCAGCTGATATTAGATTACATCAAGTAACATTTGGCTTCCATCAAACTCTGTGTTTCGGTTAATTAAATATTCGGATATTAGCGAATATAGCTTCTGATTTCCAGATTGGTGTTATTCGGAACCAAAACGAAAATATTTTTGTGTCCATTTTGTATTTTTGTTTTACTGTGACAAAGGGCACAACTAATTATGAAATAGGCAGAAGTAGTCAAAAAATAAGTTTAACTTGTGAATAATACCTTGTGTTGATAACTACTGAGGTTTCTAGTTGTTGGCTTGTAGGAAAGAAAGTCACATATACACAATCTATATATGTATAGAAGTACTAATCATTTATATTACAGTGCCACTCAAATTACCAAAAAAATCACCTGTCAGATAAAAGCGATATACTGATAAATCATAACAGCAATGTATTTCTATAGCCAAAATTCCTAATGTTTATTTCTGTTCTAGCCGTACCCTCATAACTAATTTCTTCATTTCATCATTCAAAATCGCCTTGAAAACTATACTCCATGTGCTGTTCCAGGTAGATAGCTAATCATTATTATTTATTGCAAAATATTTATTCCTATCTTTAGGCGCTTACTAAAATATTAGTATTAGTATATAAACATAACGGCTTTGTTCATAAAGGTGAGTATTTAATATATGTCAAATTTAATTTTTTTGTTCCTTAACTGGATGTAAAAGATCGTTCCACAATATAAATTACGATTTACTGAAACATCTGTAGTAATATCGATCTTTTGAGATTTGGATACTTTTATCATTGATTTGTTTTTCTCATCATAATATCTTCTTTTCTATATAGGACATTATCAAGTAACAGAACCAGTTCAATAATAATAATATAATAAAAGTAGTGTTTTATATAGCGTCCTATTCAACTTTAATCGCTCTAAGGCGCTTAACATTTAAAACACAATTAAAACATATTCTGAGCTCAAATAGCCCAAATAAATTTCATACATAATAAACTGGTTTAAAAATTATAAATACACCAATTTAAATCACTGGGTTTTAAGAACCTTACAAAATATTTATCCACTTGCTGCGAGCTTAATGTCGTTTGGTTTGGTAACTTGTTCCACAGCCTGGAAGCTGACGCTCGGAAGGATTTATCTCTGTACATTGCTGTAGGGCTTTTTTGTACCCTCAAAAGTGAATAGGACTCAGATCGGAGCATTCTCACTGGTATATATTTTTCCTATCAGATTGCTTAGATACAGTGATGCTATTCCACTCAATACATTGCATGTATGAAACAGGATATAGTACAGTGATCTGAAACGAACAGGAAGCCAGTGCAGCTGGAACAAAACGGGTGATATGTGTTCCCTTTTTCGAATGCGTGTAACCAGACATGATGCACAGTTCTGCACTCGTTGTAGGCGGTTTATCAGAGATAGGGGAATGTTATATGACAATGCATTGCCATAGTCCAGTCGAGAAATAATAAGGGCTTGGATTAAAGTATTGCATGTCTCACCATTTATGTACTTACGAAAAGGTCCTATATTTCTTATTTGAACTTACATATAGAATTCAACCTGCTTCTCCATTTCTAGTGTATTATCTAATATAAGTCCTAGAATTCTTACAGATATGGAAGAATTTATATTACTGGATTCTACCTTAATGCGTAGATTCTCAGTTTTCTTTACGTGTTGCTTGGATGACAATACAATGAATTATGTCTTGTCCTTATTCAATTTCAGCATGTTGTTGTTGATCCAAGTACTTATGTTTGCAATAAAAGCTTCAATTGAAGATGAAATATTAGCCCATTTATCACGCGGCTTTAAAGTCATATACACTTGTGTATCATCATATAATAATTTTACCAACTGGCTTGATATACATACAGTAAATAATTGGTCCTAAATGGGATCCCTGTGTGACACCAATAAGAACTACATCTTGTGATATTTTATCCGCCACTGAACCACACTAAGTTATGTCAGCGAGGTACGACTTTACCCAAGTTAAAGCCGTTTCCTGGATTCCAAAGGAGAATTATAAACGCTTCAGTAGTATTGGATGATCGATTACGTTTAAAACTGTGGATAAATCAAGCATAATTAATGCCGTCATAGAACCTTCATTAAGAGCCTCAGCAATGTTGCTGTGCACTTTCAAGAGATCAGTTTCTGTTACGATAAGCAGGCTGATAAATGTCATTGAGATCATTGTGCTCTAAGGATTCTTCTATACGCCTAACTACTACCTTTTCAAGTAGAAATAGTACGATAATGTTTCATCTCTTCCTTATCTAACTCACATGTCTTAAGCAGCGGGATTATGGTGGTTCGTTTCTAACACAATAGCATCACTGACCCATCCATTGACCTACTGACAATAGCTGTTATCAGCGGTAGAAGTTGAGCCACACATTTCTTCAAAAGCCAATTGGGGAGTGGATCCAACTAACATGACTTGTTCGGAAACTTGATTATTATCTCCTTGACCTCAACCTCAGAAGTCGGTTGAAGCATATCGAGATTCCTGTACATTTCAAACAATGAACATGGGAGTGATTGCTATATATACAGCAGCACGCTTTTCTGTCCTGTTGTTCTCATTATAATGCAAGACGTTGTCTTCAACACAGTTTAGAGAACAAAGCTGTTGTTTATATAAATAAATCAGATATAAAGGATTTAAGAATTTCAGGGCTAATAAGCCTATTCGGGTTCCAACGATCATTGTTTAAAATGAAGAAAAGGTTTTGACCTCCTTCTTCTTTCGTACCTTTGTTTTATTGTTTTTGGTACTTTGTAATTTTTATTGTTGTATTTTAGTTCGTTGCATTTATTAAATATTATTGTATTTATTATTTTCTGAGTTTGTATTTGTGTTGATTTTCCTATCATGGTTGAGTTACGTTGTTGATGTTGGATTTGTTGTTTTTGTGGTCAAGTAATGACAGAAAACTACCTATAACTGAATGGAATTTACAATGCCTAGGATTAAGATACTCAACCAAACTGTTACCGTTCAAGACGAGACTAGAAATTGAAAACTCTTATTACAAATATTTTTTATGAACTGGGCTGTAAATTGAGCTATGAAGTATATCAGTAATTTCATACGTCACAGCAGCAACGTACATCTAAATGTTTGTACTTAAAAACCATAACGTACTGTTGCATGTTTCTCTTGTCATTGTTGGGTTTATATTGATGGTTCGTCAGTTAATACTGGTTTACGAATGTTGGAAATGATGGTTCTAATGGTAGCCAAAAGGGCATTAATAACAATGCCGGCGTTGTAACCTAATATTAGAGGTAGTAACTATAGAAATTGAAATAATTATACAGTTAATAACTGTAGTGATAGTCGTAATAGAGGTGATACTAATAATACTGATAATGATGGCATTAATGCAACCTCAGTAGTAGAAGTAGAAGTAGTAGTAGTAGTAGTAGTTGTACATAGTTATATGTAGTAGTAGTGTCAATAGTAGTAGCAATAGTAGAAGTAGTAGTAGTAGTAGTAGTTGTTGTTGTTGTACTACTACTACTACTAGTAGTAGTAGTAGTAGTCAATAGTAGTAGCAATAGTAGAAGTAGTAGTAGTAGTAGTAGAACGACCAATACCTCTAGGATTAATATAAAAAGAGAGGCGATAAAACCATATTAATAGACTTGTTTTATTATAAAATAGTTTTATAAAATAGTTTTATGACCCCACCGGGCCCACATACGGTCATTATCAATTTAATACATTGATCAGAATCATATTGGCCTTTCGATTATTTTGTAATCAAGGTTAAACATTATTATTATTATTATTATTATTATTATTATTATTATTAGTAGTAGTAGTAGTAGAAGTAGTGGTAGTGATGGTGGTGTAGTAGTAGTAGTAGTAGTAGCAGCAGCAGCAGAACCAACAATATCAGTACTAATTTTAACAAATATATTTCAGAATTTGAAGAAATCGTGCATATTTTGACCAGACGATACTAATATATGTAATAAAGTTATCACGGTGGCGCGTGTGTGTTTATGTGTTTTGTGGTTATTCATATATATATATATATATATATATATATATATAAAATATATATATATATATATATATATATTGTGTGTGTGTGTGTGTGTGTGTGTGTGTGTGTGTGTGAGCATGTTTATTCCCATGACCCATAGAGAAATAAGTTATTACCACAATATCGGTGCCATAAACTTCATATCGGTATAATAATTGACTTTTCACGTTACATTTACTTTATTTTGATGGGTAAAAGGTCGGACGTTTCTTTCATAAAACGTTTGACTGTATAGATTTGAAATATCGTCCTTTAGCCTTGTTTCATATGGCCTAATGTTTACCTTCTGTTTATGCTAATAGCTACCTCATACAGGACAAATAGTACCCATGTTGCTTACGAATTGCTCTTTAAATAGTACAATTTTCGCTTAAGGTTTGGCTAACAACCAAATATCTACTGAACTTTAGATCTGGGGAACGTAACGTTCCGAACGTTCTAGCTGTCAGCGACCCAGCAATAATTAATTACTTTCATCTCTCATTTATTTGGTAATATAAGTTCACGACAGACAATGTCTGTGCATTTTTATTGCTAATTATTTCCAGCAGATTGATCTCGGTATTTTAAACTGGCTCTTTGTGACTAAATGGCGTTGATTTTATTGATCCGAGACGCCATACTGTTATGAAGCCATAATATTCACTCACCCATTAAGTCACTTACTAATTCACTCTATCTCGCCACTAAAATCTTTCTTATGTTTATATTTATTTAGAGTACCAACGTTTATCTTTCGCTTTAAGAACTTGATATTGTTGGTTGTACTAGGAAAATTACCTTTACTACATTTTGCGAATATTCATTAAATTTTAACTTGCCATTTATTTTTGTGTCTCATGTGTCATGATTGGACTAATTTAGCACAAATTTCAGAATGGTGTTTTACTTCCCTTTACTGTAAAATGAATCTCGTAAAGGCAAGTTTAATTTTTCATTGAGATAATAAATGTATTTTGTGGAGTAGGCGATATGCTGAATTTGCTTTCCTGCAGAGATCTGCCTGTAGTTTGGTCCAGACGGTAGTACATTTTCACGAGAAGCACCATTCATAAGCACTACTAGATTTATATGCAAACTAGGGAACATAAATATACCTAGTATTACTAATCGAGTATATTACAGGACCACTTAAATTACAAAAAAATTACTTTATGCTAAATTAAATAATGTAAAGTCATCAATATAAAATGTAACAGCTTGAGGTCATCTCTAATCTCACTTACTTAAAATAAGATTATGCTAGGTGTAATTGTAATTTTAATAGCATTCAATCGTTCACCATTGAAGTATTCCAATTCAATCATGATATGATAACATTGTAATAAAGAAGCCATCAATCTTTGTTATAAAAAATAAACAGATAGATAAATATGCAAGTGATGAAAACGTTTAATAAATACATGATTTAAAACATGAGGTTAACAGAAAATCTTAATTATTAACAAAATTTGCATCCAATCCAGACAATCACAACAATGTTGATGTGCGGTCTTTCTGATAAATATATTTGCTAAAATTAAAAGATTAAAGTTCTACTCGTCTCTACTAACTATAATAAGGTGGATGTCGCAGGTAATAAATTCTACTGAAGATGTATATATTCTCTCATACTACGTTTAAAGCATTTTAGTGCGTCTTCTCGAGCGGTGGCATTGGACACAGCTCGTGTGGTTGGTGTGTTTTATATAACAACTTTAGTTGCATATAAATTCACCTTGGTTGTATGTGGGAATATAATTATCTTTCCTAGGTCCAGTTATGTCCAGTTTGTACTATGACATTCAAGGCTAAGTTTAGTCTCCTTGTCATTAATAAAACCCTATTTCATAATTATAGTTTGTATAGCAGACATTAGGTCTGATTTGAAAATGTTAATATATAGAACGGCAATTCCGCCATAACGGTCTGCTAAAGCGCCGATATAAATTGTTATAATAGTGACGAGTAGGTCATAGTATTTATAGGATTTGTATGTTTATGAGGTATTTGATCCTCCAGCAAATATCACAAGGCATATTATGCTGCGGTTGAGAAGGTTCCGTTTTCTATGCGTGGAGACCATATTTCCCGGTCCCTGCATTGAAGAAAAGATGATCTAGAGCTGTATAATCCATGTACTATTTGCGTCTTTGAAGGGACGCCGTTTAGGTGCTTGGCCTGGTTATCCAGCATTTAAATGACTGTAGCAGGCACAGTACGCTCTTAAAGCATTATAAGTACTCCTGACTCAGGAATAGAAACACTGCATCGCATCTCGAACGGTGGGATTGGACACGGCTCGCGCGGTTGGTGTGTTTTATATAACAACTTTAGTTGTATATAAAATTCACCTTGGTTGTATGTGGGAATAGAATTATCTTTCCTAGGTCCAGTTATGTCCAGTTTGTACTATGACATTCAAGATTAGCTCTAATCTGCTTGTCATAAATAACATTTAAGAACTACAATAGTTAGAATAGCAGACGTTAGGTCACGTTTGAAAATGATAACATAGTTCAAACAGTACGGAAGCTATGACGCGCTATTACGGTCTGCTTCAGCGCAGATGTCAGTCTTTTAATAGCAATTCAGATAAACAGCTTTAACAGTAGTCGCTTCATGACGCCTGCCCGTTGTAAAAACTGATCTTTGAAGACAGTGACAATTGGATTATATGGTTTATATAGTATTGCTTTGAAGAAAGATACAGCAATTGAAAAATAGCTATAAATAGGGCTGTTTAGATAATTAAGCTAAACATTCTCACTACTACCGTGATCTGACTTGGGTGTTCTACTCCCAAATTCCACGGCTGTAGGTGATTCGCATTTTGATTTTGCTTGGCGGCTTAGGGACTGGTGAGACATTACACATGTCTCAGCAAGTAAAGTCGCCACTCTGGATTCATCCCCTGATTGTGTACACCTGCATATGTGTTGCATATATATATATATATCATATTATGAATATATTCGAACCCAGAATAAAGCTGAGGTCAGCATCTGAGGTGTCGAAATGCTTTATATACAGGTTTCTTTTGGGCCACAGAAAATTACTGTTGAATGTAAACTGTGGTGTCAAAATAGTTTATGATATGTATGTAGCAAGTCACCATTGAACCACACGCACGTGTTGTTTGTTGCGAGCTGTGGTATCAAATGGTATGTTTTTACGTGCTTCCGCTTTTTGTACGTAGCCTGCATGTAGCCGCTTTCCTGTGGGCGTGACATATTTGTCGCGTACGAAAAGCGTATTAGTTGGTTCCCACAGGCTGATGAGTAGACCAGACACATGCTTAGGTATACGCACACATTTATCAATATGTGGAGGTATGGAACATTTTATTTTTAGATTAATGTATGTATAGTTGTATTTATATTTATGGAGGTAGGTTTCGAAGGATGTTTAGATATGTTGATGCTCTGTGCCTGTTGCCTCTTACTATGTACCCTAAAAAAAAAAAACACACACACACACACATCATATATATATATATATATATAAATATATATATATATATATATATATATATATATATATATATATATATATATATATATATATATATATAATTATATGGACCTGCACTTAAATTGAACTCAGTCATATTTATTACATCAAGCTTCTGTAACATTAGAACCCATTTATGAAAGTCAATGTGTCTTTATTCAATGATATGTATATTTCAATTAATTAAAACCAATAGATAACTTAAAATGGTCACAGACAGTATTAATTGTGAGAAATTAGCTGCCGCAAGTACAGACGTGCATCTAGAGCAGCCACCTATTCCCGGTCCACAACAAGAGTTGAATTGGCTTGTATTTGTTTGTGTTGGCATAAGCTTAATTGATAAATGAACACACTGGGCCTGGATGCGAATATTTCCCTCTTCCTATCACATAACGTCATTTAAAATAAAGTGATATTTGTCGGAATATGGGAGCCCGGTGGATACATGGGACTCCCCTATATGTGGCCTATACAGGCATGTGCCGACCTCGGTGGAACACCTACTAGACTAGTTTAACATATTAGTACTGTCTACAACACACATCCATAAGAACCTTTGAGTAGGCCTGAGTAAATTTAATTTATTTTTTGCGAATAAGTGAAATTTTACTTTATTCACGAATGCGTGAACTCGTGAATGGCCAATAGTTTGCTCCCAATATTACCTTATTATCGCTGATTCTTTCTAGCATCACCCAGTTTTTCGAATATGTTTGGAATGGCATCTTCTGTGAGCCTGACACTCTTCATGTCATCCAACTGATCGTGCCATAAACGCCATCATATTCAGGTAATGCTAACAATTCAAGACAAATCATCTGTTCAGAGATGAGTGGCGTGTACCAATTTCTTTAAAAATCCACACGCCAGAATATGTTGCGGATTTGGTTTGTGTCAGTGCTGTTGATGATGTGTCAGAGAATTGAAGGCTAAAATTTGTACTGGTGGCAGAACTTCAAATGGAAAGTAGGGATAGCTTGGGATAGTTGTTTATTATCAGAGTAAAACACTTCTCTTCTGCGGATATTGGACACATTTGTCTCCTCTCTGTGTATAGAATGTTGGCGATTTAAACGAAGAATTTCAAATATATTTAACAAAACATTCTTATGGTAAAACGTAGGATGACGTAGGGGATAACAATATTTAAAATACAAACCTTTTGATACAATCCCATTTTCCAAATACCGTTATTTAAATTTAAAATTGTATAAAACAAACAGACAGATAACCTCTTTGGATATTTGTCATTTCCCCCGTGAAGATGATGGTTTTGTGGTGAGTTTATTTTTATTATCACATTTACATATAGATAGCTGATAGGTGAGATATTGACGAGTGAAAGTTATATACGTCCTGGCCTTGTATATTGTTCTTGGTCTTGTGTATAGTTAATGGTCTTGTATATATCAATTGATGCAACATTGAAATAATAGAAAGCAGAATGTAAGTACTTGCATATTGCTCACCACCAGCAATATGCTCATGTCGGGTTAACATCACATAATTTGATCTGACGTATAAATGCGCTCTCTGGCATAGTAGTAATTTGGCTGGCATGTTATGTTTAAATGGTTCAACCAAATTTTAGATCTCAACATGACAGATATGTTTAAGTTTCCTTTCAAACCAATGTCCAGTTTCGTGTGGCATACATAGACCACTAATCTCAATTGGATACACATCGAATTCATCTAGAAGTTCAGTTCGTTACCATTCATCGATCATGTGTCTATCACAGATTAAAGAAAACGTAACAACAAACCTTTATATAATGTGCAGCTGTCGATGCGAATGAAACATGAATGTCATATGTATATTATACAGGATAATAGTAACCGATGGATCAATTTTACAAAATGTTCTGATCAGGTCGATTGACGATTGATGTTTTACGGCCACTTTTGTGCACAAGGTAGGCTAAATGGGCCGAGCGACTTCCAAAGGTAATGAGACGAAGTGAAAGACGAAACAACCTTCAGATATGCCCACGCCGGGATTCGAACACGGGTGGTAGTGATCTGTGGTCCAGCATGCTACCACTAGACCACGGAGAATAAGTCGCAGGAGAAGGTACGCTAATTGGATTTATTACTTCATGCATTTCATCAGCCCTAACAGAAAATAGTTTTCCGGTATTTTATTTGTTTTACAGACTTAATTTAAAGAATTCTCGTTATAAAAACATTATGCCCGAGTTATTTCTGTACAGATTCACAGAATATTTCTATGGATATGTTTACTGTTCCTTACACATAAACGGCGTATCATTGCTGGCGATGCTGCCCATCCTAAATGATAATGCAAATTTGTGGATTATATATTCCCATCATTGTGTCTCTTTCTTGTGTTAATACTGAATGATGTCAAATAGCTCTCAAACTAAATAATACAAAATAACGGTTAGATGGTGCACGAATAATATGGATATAACCACAATATAAGCTTTATAAATTGTATAAGATATATATATTCGACACACACACACACACACATATCATATATAAACTATATATATATATATATATATATATATATATATTATATATATATATATATTAATATTCACAACAAACACACACACATTACTACATTATAAAATCATCATCATTAATATAATATATATAATATTATTTAATATATTTATATAATAAAACATTATTAGAAGAGAGACCTACATTATCTATGTCCCAGTACATGTAAGTAAAATCTAGATCATCAATTAATTCAATGGGGACAGTATAATATTATTGTACAATTAATATCTGTATCTAATAAACACCACTTTATTTAGATTACTGTCCACATTAAATACTTGTCATTTGTTAATTATCGCCGTCTGTAGACCTTCATCATACTGAGATTAATACCGGTCAGGTGCTAAATAAGAAATACCATACGAACCAGAGGTATGTCGACAACAATCATTATCAGTATTACATTGTAGTTCCTCTTATGTCTATTTGGCTGAAATTAATTCAATCTACCCACTAAATGCATGGCATAGAATAAATTAACCCTTTTAATTATGCCTTTTTTGGCGTGATCCTTCATCAGAAAGTCACCGGTTATACATATCCATTTCTGTTGTAATAACTATTCAGAGTTTATAATTTAGTTTTAAATTGTCATTGTTTAGATCGAATCAGATAATGGTCAATCTAATTGCAAACAGTAATATAGTTATATATATATATATATATATATATATATATATATATATATATATATATATATATATCGACTATTTCATCTGCACAATTATCCATATTCACATAACAATAAAGGAATAAATAATGGTAAACCTTGGCATGTGATACTTCCATCAATAGTGTCACCATACAGTAATCATAAGACAGTTTAAAAAGATACCACGTGAATATCTTCGATATGTTGACATTTATGTAATTGTTGGCCTATCGATTGAGGCGTCTACTCAGATATCCAATTGCAAATTCTGGAAACACACATCTCCTTTAGTGTCAGACACAAATGGATCGATTATTATGGAATATCACTACAAGACACCACGAAAACATCATACAGATGTTTTCATAATAGCGATACTTTATACAGGTATAAATACTTACCAGACCTGTTTAATGCGCTAATGTGTGCATTTCCATGGATGAATATATCTATGCCCGTGTCTGTGTGAGCGTGCATGCGTTGCTCCTTTTCTCTCTCTCTCTCTCTCTCTCTCTCTCTCTCTCTAACTTTGTTTCTCTTTCTTTATATATAAGTATGTCTATCTATCTATCAATCAAGAAATATATCTATGTATCTATCTATCTATCTATCTATCTATCTATCTACTACTATCTATCTATCTATCTATCTATCTATCTATGTATGTGCTTGCAATTTGTGTGTCTGTATGTGTGTGTGTGTCTGCGTATATGTTTGTGCATATATGTGTATGTGAATGTTTGTGTTTGTGTGTATGTGTGTGTATCAATGAGTGTGTGCTTGTGTGAATAAGTGAGTGAGCGACATAGACAACGTTTCATTAACAGATGATATATCAAACATTCAGTTAATTAGGTATGCTCCTGTCTGTGTATGAGGATGGGTTTGACATTTGAAAATGAATGATAGAAATGTATCCTACGAGCAATAATACTTCAGCTACATAGAGATTATCTTCAGGTTAAATATATGAGCGAGTGTGTGCGTGCATGCGTGCGTGTTGTGTGCGTGCGTGCGTGCGTGCGTGCGTGAGGAGTGAGTGAATGAACCAGCCAGACGTTTGAATAGTGAATAAATACTCTAGTATCCCAATGAGCGAAACTGTATAATTTAGTTGTGACAACTTAAGATTCGAAAACAGATTTTTAACACTATCACTTTACTATTACATCCATGATCCTGTCACTTCTATTAATAAAAAAAAAAAAAACTATACATGTGCTCATCATAAGCCAATACGTCGAAACAAGTTAGTTAATTCTGAGTTCTTTAGTAATTCTAATATCAATTAATCTTCTCCGTTTTGTATTGTGTCACCAGTCGTATTCACGTAGTTGATTAATCACTCGATCACCTTGTAAAACCAACTGTAAGGGGAGATATTCAAATTGTAGATACTAGACATTTCTATGTAAGTTTCATGCGAATCAAAAATTTGGTTGTTGTCACTTAAACAACTCGAAACATATGATTATTCTAACATCACATATAGCTTCTACCAGTTTCTCAGTTCACGGTTCTAATTAAAATATTTCACTATCCAATATCCAGCCATTCAATTTTAGCCATACTTTCACAATTATACTTAGCTGTGAAACCTTCACCAATAACATGATTATTAAGTATTGTCATTGTCAAGTCCATTTGTATATTGCATTATATTTCTTGAACAGTACTTCATGAAATATGCATAAATATTGTTGTAAAATCTATTAAAGTTAATATTCATTCATCTGTAAGCCAGTTATTGTTCATGTTGTGTCATTGTGTTAGTTTTAATGATTACTTGCGAAGCTCTTTAGCTTAAATATATTGTTTTGTTTGCATTGTATCAATAGATAAACACAATTTTAAATATTTCATGACAATCATTCTGGTCGTGGCAGGAATGTGAACACGTCTTCAATCTTCACCAATATAAATATATGTAATCAAGCTATACATTTCCAGTATTTGTATTTGCATCAATATTCAAAACTTTAATATCCATATTTATAATACATGCCAATATATGTAGAATATTGCAGAGATTAGAGAGAGAAACGTGCAGATCATTCAGAGTATTATATTTCTTTCTTTGCATCATGTTTCCCGAGAAGATCGAAAAAGAAACACGAAAACTGTCATTTCAGTTTCTGGAACATGTTTTTCAACATGTTTTTATATTAGTTAGCGTGTCTTTAATGAAAGACAAATATATATCATAATTAACTAGATACAGTAAAGTAATTATTATATAAAGCGAGAGAGAGAGAGAGAGAGAGAGAGAGAGAGAGAGAGAGAGAGAGAGAGAAGATAGAGAGAGAGAGAGGAGAGAGACAGAGAGAGTAATGTCCCAAATTATCTTCTGAAAACCTGTAACACCCCTTTCTATATTGATAGACTTGACGATGCTGTCTCTATTGTATAGATTTAAAAAGGAACTGTGACTAGATCAGTCTTCAACCTTATAATCCTGGACTAAATCAAAAGATCAGCAAGTATTTTAATAATACTCATATCATCGGCTGATTGTGATTCAAAAGAAATACACTTTATGAAGTAAATGATTAACAGGCCTGTCTTATAATTGAAGTATTAAGCCATTATTGCGCTTTCTGATCTTGAGCTATTCAAATCCCAGTTACATTTTTCCCAATTTTATTAAATAATACTGATTTCGAAAATGATAGCTTTAAAATAACGAATGTATTCTATAGATTCGGTATAAACCTAGTCAATAAAGCTCATAACTACCTTTGTATTGCAATGACGATATTCAAAGGTACTCAACTTATGATGACTCAGACTTCGATTTTAGAGTTTTTCATCAATAAGTTTATTTTAGTTACACTTTATTTGAATAGATTTTAAATATTTTATTTTTGTCATTTTTAGAAAAAGAAAGATATAAATAAAGGGAAAGTTTAGTATTTGCTTAAATTGTTGTAAATATAATTTATGGATATTATTTCGCTTACTGCCATCATCCTCTGTTTAATGATAAGTATTTATGCAAAACATATATTTTCGGTGTTTAAAAATGAATAAAATAATGAATCGTATAAATTTGGATACCAACTGAGTTTTGTTAATATAAGAAAACGATTACAGAATTCTGAGTGGAATTAAAGTGGAATTAACCGAGAAACAGAAGAGAAAAAACGTCAAAACGAAAAGTATTATCCAGCGAAATGTTGAAAAGATATTAATTTGTAAGTCTTAACAGAACGGATGAGCTAATGATTTATCTTTATAGTAAACTTTATAAAGTTACATGAAAAAATACGGGAGATTATTAATAGCTTTATTCGCAGATTATTGAATACCTTAATTCAGGTATTCAGACAGATATATCCACCTACACTTCTATTCGTTTATTTAGCTACCTATGCGTAATTTTGTACGGTTCTTTATATCTGAAGTTATTAATGCTAATGATCCCATCTCACTACATAGCGGTCTCCGTGAATACCCGTATGTCTGTTTGTCTGTCTGTTTTTCTTCCTCATCACTTACCTTTCTACTTTTTTGTTAAACTTCCTGATTTATTCCCTGCCTTTTGTATATTTTATGTAATAACATCCGTCACTGTCACATTATTTTCTGTCTATCAGTATATGGGGACATCTTATTAAGCTTATACCCTATACCCCAAAAAAAGCACAATACTGTATCTGAGATGATCTAGCAACAATACATTATATATCGAATTGTTCGATGGTATTGTAGAATTTTCAGCCGATTGATTCGTTAAAAGATGTTATTACCTGACTCTTTGATGCTTCTTCAAACAGTTCTGTCTGTCTCTTTGTCTATGTATGTACTGTTGGTTTTTGTGTTATCGATCTTCTTGTTGTTATTGTTGTTGTTGTTACCTTTGGCGTTGTTTTTCTTCTTTGACAAAAACTAGAATTACTTTTGTATTTCCGAAAGAACTGCAATTACGTTAATATTATTAAAATGAATTGACAGACTAGAATAATGAAGGTATTTGTTCGTCGGAAATGCTGATTACTTTATGGAAAGAAACAATGCTACTGAAAGCATTTATCAGTCTCAAAGGAATAATATTACACCTGACATATTGTATGGCGAGAGAGGTATGTGTTGTGTCATATCCCAAATAGGAGGAGGGGTGCAATATGATGAATAAATCTGAAAATTAGTAATCGTAATAAAGGTAAATGCGATACCTGTCTAGATGTTTATATTTGAAAGGAAATTTTAAAATCTTTTTTTTTTCTACAAAAATCGTCATATACAAGACGTTTTATTAAGTTGAACTTATTCGATTTAGACCATACTTATTATTGGCAGATGACAATTATGTATACTAAATTCGATACAAATGCGTCGTTAATATGTATCAGACATGTAATTGTGCTGCAAATACTTAGTATTGCTAATATATACTTATCTGGTTTGTATTTGTTAGATGTATTGTTATTTAAAATCAGTAGACTAATATCAAATACTTAGGAAAGAAGTCCATTTAGTGAGTCGTAATGACGAAGTAACATAAAACTGCACTTAAACTAGATTATTCTCAGTTTAATGTGATCTACACTCTTACCGGTCTTTCAGTCACTCCGACTGTAAACAACAAGTAAATACCATGTCAAACTATAATATATTATAGGGCATACTAAACGTGACAGGTGTAAGCTGTGTACTACTCCACGCACGAGGAATTTTATCTTACGCCAGATTATACACTTCTATCCCACAAAGAATGACGAACTAACTAATGTCACCATTAACAATTATTAAAATCCGAATTCCTTAGAGAAGAGGAGTTGGAATCAAATTAAAGGAAATGAAGATCTAATAACGGCTCCTTTCCGAAAATAATACTGTGTAGGCAATTACATTAGGAACGCGTTTTTGTGTCAGCTGTCATATTTAATTCCTTCAGCTGAATATTCAGCCAATCTATTATCCTAAATTCTCGTGTGAAGACAATCAGTAAAATGTAACAGTGGAATATTGTATTGTTGTTGATAAATGCGTGATTAGCAGAGAGTGGTTGTGCAAGAATATAAATGTGTCATAATATCTAAAATAAATAAATTATTAGAGCAACGACGCTGAATTCAGACTTTCAAATGGTGCAATGGTGCAAAAAACTAAAAATATCGCTACAATTAGGTAGCAAAAAATAATTTGTCTATTTTATATGACCTCATTTCAGAATAAATAATGATCATACTTAACATAGAATAATGATGCTTGGGATGTGAAATATAGTACAGCTATTTCTATATATAAATCTCAAAATTATAAGTTTACAACAACAAGTGCTTGTAATATATTTCTAAAATCGGACTTAATTAGACTTTAATAATGCGTCCGATGATATTTTATATATAAAAGAAAAGAAGAAACCATGACGACATATGTGACCGCAATCAGAAGATGCGGAACCTGTTCTCAGCTGGTTACCGAATTTCGTTTTACGTGACTTTTTCGCGCCATTTATTGTATTAACATAATGTATGCATGTATATCACTCGATTTATTCAAAAAGGTTTGCTTGTTGTTAGCTATAATATCAATCAGGCTTATATTTTAAATGACGTATCCACAATCAACACTCACAGACCATGATGAACTTATGTTCTGAATTAGATGGGAACAAATGGTAAATATTATAACTGAAGTTGCCACTTCGAATCATACATTTCTAAGAAGTCCAATATTAGGATTTTACATGTATATGGCAATAAAAAGGAATCGTGGTGCAACTTGTAAATCACTGATAGTACATGCAAACTTCAGCCATCTGACTTGAGTATCATATACACTACCTGAAACGTTTCTCATTGTCTCTCTTATTTGTATATATTCGTATATTTTTGTATATAATCAATCGCCCACTAAGCGGTTAATGTCAAATACTACATGTATATGTTTATCGTGCTTGGTATTGGTAAGCGGTCTACGCAATGTGCAAATGATAAATTATATTTACTATATATAATTATACTATAATAATTATACAATTATACTACAAATGTATTACAAGAAGCTGCCATGTTAGCTTTCGTACGAAACTCATCGCAGGAATTGCCAAATATACATAAAATGGAATGATGTTTCGACTATTTTATTATCAAGGCTATACATTTTAGCCACTACAATAAAATTAATAGATTAATTATTATTAGTAGTAGTATTAGTAGTATTATAATAATGTGTTATATGTGTTTTACGGTAAATCTAATTAAGTTAAGATTCAAGAAAATGATCGCTAGATGAATAATATATAATATTGTGTGTGTGTGTGTGTGTGTGTGTGTCTTGTGTGATAACTGTACTATCATTTTATTACTCCGATGAAATAAACATTAGGAAAAGTATATTTTTTAGCCCAATGCCACGATTTACTTCGGTTGTAGAAACCTTTTGCGAGTGTATGAATGTGCATTGTTAGTGTGTGTATGTATCTATAATTGAGTTATGCTTCCTTCTATATCTATATACCTAAGTATATA
>JAODUP010001772.1:0-27820 GCA_025642065.1 Paralvinella palmiformis
ATCGGTCATGGAGTGTAATTGTGAAATGGATTCATTGGAAGGACAGATACTTGGTATACTAGGTCACATTTTTTGTAGGGCAACAATAATACTATGGAAAAAAATTGGTGAGTCATCCTAGCATAGATGTTTCTAACATGTGAATCAAGTGCACTGACATCCAGAGGTTTAATTGTGCGTGAGTGAATGCGAGAGTGAATGAGAGAGTGAATGAGAGAGTGAATGACAGAGTGAGTGAGGGAGTGATTGAGCTAGAGAGCGAGCCAGTGATTGAGTATATGAGTGAGTCGCTATATAGTTCACACTTGCGGTACGAACACATTTTCACGCTCTTAATTCACTTTTTATCACAACATTTTATTAGATAATTACTTGCTTTTTATGTGATATACTGTTGCAATGATTTCAAAATTTGGCTTGGGTTCTGTTTCATTGTTATTTCAAATACACATAATTAGTCACATCATCGAGACAGAGGAAGCCATGTATTTTAATACCTTTTATCGCAGGAAAATTGACGTTAATGTCAGGTGTTCAGAAAGCATATTCTAAGCAAATTGAAGCATCACATTAAACAATTGAAGCCATTATTATAATGCACCGTAGTGTAATTAAGGTAGAGCTTGGTATTATTTCAAAAATAAATGGTATTATCTATTGGAGATATTTTGCCGCGAGATTTGAACAAAACACAGTGCTAAAGTATAAACAAGAGGTTATAGAGCACTATAAACCACAGATAATGTATCCCTTTTCCAGAGAATCATATAGAAGCGAAATATATACCACATCGTAAATCAAAAGACCACTTTCTTTGCTTGGTGTTAATTATGTAAGCAAATCTACACACACCTTTGATATGTTGCTTAACAATGTTATAATTCAAACCTAAGCCGAATTGATATAGATACTAATAGTACAGTCATGTGATTGCAAACACATCGATATGCCTTGGAGTCAGATAGTATTTTTCATTCTCCTTTGGCATCATGTAGACGTTAATAACGCCATAAGTGTTATATTACGTGACTTCCTTTGGAGAGGCGCATATCAATGTTTGTCCGATATAACATTGATCTTATTATAGCCTAAGTTATTGAATTAATCTTACTATATGAAGTCTGTGAGAGCTATGGCTTCATTATCGTAGATAGGGTGTAATGTTAGAATACATGGAACAAAACAGACCTTGTCATTTCTGTAGAAAGATTAAAAGGTTAAACAAAAGATTAATACAATTGAGAGAACCAGCGAACATCTCATTCAATATGCATCCTACAAAACCTAACTTTAGATCAATATATTATTTAAATGAGACTATATCCAATCAGTATGTATTACGTATTAATAATTGCGATAGTATCATGTCACAAAATAAAACAATCAATGCAGATACTTTCCCTTTTTTAAGTATAAAATATATATATATATATATATATATATATATAAACACACTCCTTGCCCAAAAAGAGTGCAATACAAACTTTTATATAAATATATATATATATATATATATATATATATATATATATATATGTGTGTGTGTGTGAGTGTGGGGTGTGTTTTAAAGTTTTGAATTGCGGGCGGGGTGTATGTGTTCGTGCGTGCGTGTCGTGTAAGTGCATATGTGTTTGTGTATGTATATGTATATGTATGTGTGTGTGTGTGTTTTTAGGGTACATATAAAGAGGCAACAGGCACAGAGCATCAACATATCTAAACCCCTTTGGAAAACTACCTCCATAAATCTAAATACAACTATACATACATTAATCTAAAAAAAAATTTTTCATACCTCCACATATTGATAGATGTGGGGCGTATACCTAAGCATGTGTCTGGTCTACTCATCAGCCTGGGAAACCCAAACAAATTTCCCCCTTTTTGTAAAACAAATATGTCACGCCCACGGGAAAAGCGGCTACATAAAAAGGCTACAAAAAAAAGCAAATAAAAACACATCCCTTTTGATCCCAGCTCCCAACAAACACGTGCGTGTGATTCAATGGTGACTTGCTACATACATATAAAAAATTTTGACATCATAGTTTACATTAAACAGTAATATTCTTGGCCCAAAAAAAAACCCTGTATAAAAAAACATTTCAACCTTCAGATCGGGCCTCAGCTTTTTTTCGGGGTTTCGAATAACTAATTAAACCCTACCTACATGAACCATATTTCGGTGTGTTTTTATTCTGGCGTCGGTTCTTCTCTAACCTTATTGAAAGGGGCAGGCCCTGTATATACTCTCGGCGTGTTAACAAACATTACAGTTTGTTCACCACAAAAGAATGTACAATAACTCAGTATGGACTCGCTGAAGTGATTTAACTAAAACAAAAACAAAGTAGCAATACTGCACAATGGATTATTACTGGACTAGAACAAAATATCGTCTCAAACCTGAGTAATTTCTAGGGTTTTCGAACCTAACCCCTTTAACCCCCATACGTTTCCGTTCATCACTAAGGGGAAAGTTCATTTCCCCCTAATTTAGCGTCCCTAAGTATATGCAGTTAGGTGTGGTGGGATCTAAATTAAAGCGCCTATCCACTTGATCTATTTGACCCATGGTCGAGAACAGCGGATTTCAGGCAGATCTCCGATACTGCGAATGACACGTCGGGATTATAATAGCTCTACATTTAACAACTTTCCTATATCAGTGTAATCTAATTACTCATAATATGGGAAAAAACTCTGTCCGCAGCTTAATACCCATGGAGATGCCTACCGGAGTAACAAACGACTCCAAGGTGGATGGATAGATGGATGGTTGGATAGATAAATGGGTGGCTAGGTAGAGTATGGAATTACGGAGGAACTGAGATAGGGTGGGATTGAAGGAGTATAGGAGAAAAATCAGTAGGGAAGATTACAACTATTTGCAGGGAGGTCGTTTAAAGAAAGAAACAATAATTGACAATATGTATGCAAAAAGCTCCAAGCATAATTAGCATACACTTTTTCAAAATGCCTTGATCTAACCTCAGTGGGTCACAATCAGCCATCTCTCCTGTAGGGGATTCACTGTTTATGGTTTTTATATAGCGACGTGCAGACTATTGAGACATTACATATCACTTATCTGTTTATTTCTATGGGTGATAGGCCAAAGTTTGAATTCACTATTCACGGTTACCTGTGGTAGCGCCTTATTTTACAAGACTTAAATACACACACTGATAGACAGTCGTTTTGTACTCTCTGTAGTACGATATAAGTTGAACATACTAAATATAGGATATGTGATGGAATCTTACCATGTTATTAAGTTTGGAACTTCACTTCCAAATTTGTTATTATAACGAAATCATTTACAACATTATTAGAGAGCAAATAATATAATTCCGCTAATTACGTCACTACAGTAAGTTCCTCTAAGATGATGTGTTATCGTCATCAAATATATTAAGGCTACCTTGGTCTTGACAGATGCAATTTAGTAACACAATTATCTCCCTCAATAGCCTTCAGCCACTATATCCGATTTGTTTAGATATTACTTACGAAGACAATTGCATTTTATGACAATATAGTTTGACATGATATATGCCCTTTCCCACATCCCATATAATTTTCAAGATCTCTATTTTGGTTATTCATGCAACAGACAACATGAACTTATGGATAACATGATAATATGGCCATATGTTACATCTCTTTGAGATGTGCCGCTAGGATTCCTTTCCAACAGATCTATGCACATAGAACCCTTTGATAGCACAAATGATACGTTTAATGTGTAATCTTTAGCATAAATACAGCATAGCAAAAACTGAAATTCAACCTTAGAGAAAGTACAATAAAATATTGTTTAAATCAGGTAAAAGAAAGTCCTCATTAACTTTTATTAAAACCGTTATGCCAAGACAAATACCGCCCACAGTGTTGATCAGTTAATATTTTTTTAATCTATAGGTACATAATTGTTCGTTGTATATCTAGCAACAATTTCATTGAAAAGTGAAGTGGGACTTTGACAAAAACATCAATTTATAATTAGGTTTAATGTAGTGACTATGTAAAAGAAGGCAATCTTAACAAAGATGCTCCTTTCATGGGGGGTTGTGGCATATAGAGAAAGAAAGTGTTGAAATTGATCTGATCATGTTATTCGATCTGCATTTAATGTTAGAATGTAACTGATATTAGCAAAGACACATATCTCATTAACCTTACTCAAATAGAAGCATGAGATACTGTTATCATATCAGATACGAACATTAATGACATTTACTTATTATATTCTAATGAACTGATAAATGGTGTTTGGCTAAGAATAGCTATTGTTCTATTTCAGATTACATTTACAAATACAATATCATGTTAGGACGTCAACTATCTACCTTCATACGTCAATATTAGTGCGCATTAGGCGTCATTAGAATGAAATATATTATTGCACTTTTATATATATAACTACTTCACTACTACATCTGAGGCTTCTGCTATTGTTATTATTGTTACAACAACAACTGCTAATACTACTACTACAACAACAACAACAACTACTACTACTACTAATAATAATAATAATAATAATGCATTGACTACTACTACAGCTACTGTTATTGGTACAGCTACTGATAGTTACTATAACTGTAACTAATGCTATTACTAATGCTACAACAACAACAACTGTTCCTACTACTTACAATACTACTACTTCTACTGCTACTACTAGTATCAATACCATTACTAAATATATTACTAGTTCCTTTATTTTTATTACTAGAAATAATACCACTATTATTGAAAGAACTAACAATACTAATAACAATACTACTACAACTAATACTACTACTACTACAACAACAACTACTACTACTACTTCTACTACTACTACTACTACTACTAATAATAATAATATTATTATTATTATTATTATTTTATTTGTATATATATCACATCCATATGTTTGATATACGTACGGTTATAATTACTTACAGTGAATTTCCCTTATACAATCAAAGGCTCTCATTTTGAATTAGATGAAAGCTGGAAATCTCTTTCTTATTAGTGATATGACTTCAACCATCATACAACTAAAATTCTAAAGAATGATTTTTCTACATCCCCTTTTATTATTCATTGGAATTTTGAAACCATTAACAGTTTAAGGCATTTTTGAAACACATCAATTGCATTTTGGATCTAAAATGTTTGTGTTCATCTTTCTTCTATTCACAGAATCCAATTAGTAAGGATGGTATATCAATATATTTAGGGTATACTTAGCTTCTTGCTATTAACAGCACCTTTTTGGTGATCTTGGATGATTTGAGCTCTCATAAACTACGCATTCATACCATTTGAAGCGCTTTTTAGTTGAACTTATATTACCCGTGAGATTGACTCATTAAATTAGTAAAAATAATTTTTGACATACATCATCGCCGAAGATACGTAGATGAAATACCCGAGCTTTTGAGATAACATGAGCATAATAATATAACAACAAATATTATTCTTTGAATAACAAATGTTCAGGATGAGAACATATGTCAAAACTGTGTTATTCAAAGGAAGACCAAGAAACACTTCCTGTATATCAAAGTAACAGTGACAACTGGCTTTCTGAGAGCCGTGACACAACAACAAATTATTCACATAATCTAAATGATTACATATCTAGAAAAGACTAACAAGAAATCTATATTCTCTGTACGGTTGATGTTATTTTGTTTGGAAGAAAACCGATCGTTTCGAAATCGGAAATATAGACCATTCGCCAGCCTATTAAAGCCAAATCGAGAAGTTGGGTCTGATCATAGGTTCAGTACCAATGTTCTATTTGAATTAATCTATTGTACAAGTGCTATGGTATAATAAAGATAGAATGCCCCTTAAAATGGCACAAACATATGCTTATTAGCATAACAAGTTTGTTATTAAGATATCATTACTAGACGAATGAATGAATGCAAGCGAATCCTAAATTTTGTTAGCATGTTTTATCGACACTTGGAAGACTTTAATTGATTTTATTTCCTTTTATAGGCAAAGTGTATATGCCCCAGGTCACTTAATAATTCAAACTAAGTCAATTAATTAATAATTTATTATAAGATATTAACTAAATATAAGTTCCTGTTTCTATAACCAGTTTTGCATAATTGTATCAAGATTAATTTTACTCATAGTGTTCTCATTAAATTGTTTTTCTCAGCAGTGACTTAACAGCTTTAACTTAACTGGATTTCTCATTAGTTCCTCATGATATCATTATATATACAAGTGATCATCATTAGATGGGCATCACATGTATGATTTGTGTTGTTATGTTGGTTTATTTTAGTCTTTGGGGTGGCTATATAGGGAAAAATAGTCGATTATTTCGTTAGTGATTCCGAGTGTAATATTCACAGAACTAAGTATTACAAAATTCTACACTAAGACATAACAACTATCACATATCATATACTATAAGCCTTTTTACCTACTTAAAGTGATCAAAGCATTTCAGATTAAACAACATATTTATCTTCCATTGGACCTCATTTAACCTAGCGTCTACTAGACATAGACATTCACGCACAACACCACAGCCATTACACAAACATATTATTTATACCTGGTAGTCCTACTATTCCCACTGTGCTGATATAAAGATATATATTCTACTTTCTTGAACATTTACTTGGTAGCGAGGACTTACCTGAGTCAAAGGATGTGTATAAATGTCGCTTCTCAGCTCTGAAAATAAAACAAAAGGCTCACTGATTATTTTTATCTCTTAACTACCTAAATGTTATACAGTACATAATTATTGAATACAGCTAGACTTCTATTTTTACCAATATTAATATGGTTAGATTTTCAACAGTGCCACGTTATACTTCTAATCTACAGACAATGGAATTGAATGGAATGATTCATTTAATAGTTATGTAGCTATAACTTTAAATTTGACCTTCTTTACATGATATAAGTGCGCTAGTATACCAAATCCAGGGCATTTGCAACCTGATTCAATCTGTAGACTGCAATATAATTATTTTGCACATTGTCTTCTGACCTCGTGACCTTTCCTCTTTTCACCGAACAATCTGACATTTGAAGGCTCTCTAATGACTACCCTCTCTTATGTTTGAATGTATAATTATACTTAAGATATTGTGTAAAGATTGTTTTACCTGATAATTCAATGAGTTTGATAAAACATTCAAAACTATAAAGGAAATAAAAGTAATAATCCGTGTGAATTATACTTACACACCATGCCGGCATATACTGTTTACTAAACCGATCTGGCTGTTGTCCTAATCTCTTGGAAGAGATTCACGACAAATTTGCCCACGAGTTAGTTATTGATAATGTTACCCCTTGATCTACCTGAACGGATAAATGTATCCCCTTAATATCACATTCCTGACGTCATTTGAAACGTTTGCAAATAATTATCTGAAAATATAACATTCTCTGTGTTAAATGGAATACACCAAAAAACGTGAATATATCTATAATTATTCCGTTATAGTTAACTCAGGCTCGGATGTTCCTAAATTAAATGTGTTGAAGTACTTCCCAATTATTAAATTAAAGGATAAGTTTCTGTTTCAAATTCCTTTCAGCTAATCTGAGGGATAGCCGTCATAGTTTTACTTTTTATCATTCTAAAATTAATGGCATCCATTTTAGACGAATATTCCGCAAAACATAAACTAAACGTCCCTGCCAAAAGAGCCTCATTGATAACATATAAATTACAGCTTACTATGCACAGAGAGATTGTATCTATTCTGCAGAGAATGATATAGAAGACAAGGTCAAAGATGTACGCCATCGCCGATCAAAAGACAACTTGCTTTGCTACGTGTTAATTTTGTAAGCACAATACGCCATTGGTCTGCTGCTGCTACAACCTCATAACTCAAACCTAAGTGGCATTGTTTAAGATAATAAGACCTCAGCTACGTGATTGTAAATACATCAAAACACTCCGGTGTTAGATGGTTATTTGTCTCCTTCCCTTGGCATCTTATAGTCTCCAAGGCGTTATAAGTGTACTATCGCGTGCCTTTGGTTGAAGAAGCCCAGATTAATGGCTGCCCAAAACAAACATTAATTTCTGTAAAACATAATTTATTGAACTGAGCTTAGACATTTCAAATATGTGATAGAGATGGCTAATTAATTATGAAAATGAATAAATGAAAACATGTTAGTATCAACTTAACTTAGTACACCATGCGGTCATTATGCATACATTAGTTCGATTATTTTTATGCCATATTTATGCTATGAACGTTTCAAGTGATGAAGCATTTGAAAATAATATTAAGTTGACAAATACTGAAGTATTTTGCAAGTGATATGCATTTAGATGTTATACAAATGCGAAATAGCTGTTTCTCATCAACTGACAGTGTTGTGGTTGTTTTATGATAGTAATACATATCCAAGTAGTTGTTTCTCTAGATTATGTAAAGACAGATGCTATTGAAGTGACATATCCCACCTGATAGGGAAGAACAATAATTTTAGCAAATGTAACAAAGGTGTTCGATGACTGAATGACTTTTGAACTAGAATTAATGGTGTTATTTTAGAAATGAAGAGATGCAACTAGATAAAGAGTTATTATACATATATAATGGATAATTAATATTTTTATCTACTATGATTACTTGGACAATTATTAATAATATTAAAGGTAATAATACTATTCCTACTGCTACTACTGTTAATTCTAAAACAGAACAACTGCTAATACTATTTCGGTAGTTGTATCCTTTCTTTATATTGTTAAGTCTTCGTACGATGATGAAGCAAACATTAATTAATGAATATGTATAATAACACTAGTTACAATTTAACTCAGGGATATTAAGAATGTGACAAGATATTTTGGCATAAATCTTTCGATATATATATATATATATATATATATATATATATATATATAAATGGAAACATAAACATCGATTGATTTATAGGTGTTGCTTTCATTAAAACAGTTTTATAAAGTTTCTCTTCGGTATGTCGTGTTCTACCGCAACAACAACAACATCAACAATAATAAGACGAAAGTAACCAAAATAAATTTATATCTATTATCTATTAAAAAGCTAAGATTACCTTATATGTTGGTTAGTATTAATCTGAAGGTAATAACAATTTCTGAGAAGGAACATAGAACAAGGGCTATTTTTATTATTGAATTTTAACTTCCATTTGCAGTCGATCGATTAGCTTGATTAAATTGTTTCAATAATGTTAATTTACATCGGAAGGTGGCTCATATGGCCATCCGTTATGTCGGATGCAGAACTAAATTAAAGACTTCACGATTGATGAATTAACTCGTGTTTTTATTTATATGTTATCATACTCTTAAGCAGCTTATATATTCAGGACTGATTTTAACAAATAGACCTCAAACATGTACCAGCACACACGCCTGCACACACACACACACACACACACACACACACACACACACACAACACACACACACACACACACACACAACACAACACAACAACACACAACACAAAACAAACAAACAAAAAAACATAACGTAGATAATCTATCTCACACACAACACACACACACATACACACAAATAGAGGTACGTGCGTATTGGTGTGTATGTGTGAGTGTGTGTGTGTTGCTGATAGTGAGTGGCGGAAGCAATTTTTAGCTTTTCCGCACCATTAAGCAACTGCATTTTAATTAATGCTTAATTATTGCTTGACGGAATGCTTTCATTTGCCATTGTAAGAAGAATAACCATCTGAACTATAATTGCTCCTTCAGCACTATTGTTGGAGTTTGATTGGGCCTTCTTGAAATGATGTTGCAGTTGAATAGAGCTTGATGCCTTTTTATGATTCCTCGATATTGTGTGTTTGACAAAGTCATACTTCTTTGGGATTACACCCGATTTACCCCTTGAAAAATATTGCTTTCTTTATTCCTACGATAAACAGTACAGTAAAACGTTTGGAGTTTTTATATTTGGGCCATGAGAATATCACAAACCATTCAGCTTTTATGTCTCTTCGAGGTGCTAGCAGAGTGTCATTATGCGAGGTTGGAGGAGCCGGCAGAGTGTCATCATGGGAAGTTGAAGGGGCTGGCAGAGTATCATAATGGGAGGTTGGAAGGGCTGGCAGAGTGTCATCATGGGTGGTTGGAGGGCTTGGGTGAGTTTCATCATGGGAGGTTAGAAGGACTGGATGAGTGTCATCATGGAAGGTTTGGGGAGACTTGGAGATTCTGTAGCAGATGGACGTTTCATATATGTGCCTATAGCAGATTGTATTACTGAGACAATGTGATTTGGTTAAAAACATAATGCCAAGTTGTATCATCTCGTGTCCACAATATCATTAAGGTGAAGCCATAACGTGAACAATACTACACCATATATACAAGAAAAATCAATGAATGATTCTAGGTAGAATAACATATGAAACCTAAATGAATTAAAATTAATGTTTGTTATCAACAGTTCTTATTATAACAACGTCAAGATACCTGTCATTTAATATGGACTGTTGGAATTTGCAGCAGAGCAAATATAAAAACCTTTTAAACACAAAACAAATGCACTATGACATATATTCCAATGTGTGTTTGGTATAGAGTAACAGTATATCAATATATGTATAAAGGAGGTATTGCCCAAAAGCATGTCTTGTATGATGATGTATACTTCATGCTTACAAACAAATTATTTTAATATCTCCAACAAATGCCTGTAGATATAAATGCTCCATATAGTGTTGTGCGACTATTAGCTCCTGGTATATCCAGGATAAAAGCTCCGTTGAGTAGCAATCTTGTATATATATATATATATATATATATATATATATTCCTTAATACTATTATATATAATCATGTCCTCTAAATGACATACCTTCAGTTCAATATAATATAAATATAAATATATATATATATATATATATATATATTCTTACGTAATGCAAAACAAAATGGATGGAAGTAGTTACTTCGTGAGGTCAGCAAGATCTACAGACCATGCATTCAGATTTAAACTGCTGATGTATATCGGTATATATGTTACGGTTCTTGTCAATCTATGTTTTTTAATTTGGCATTAAATTGTATTTTAATGATTTGCTAATACATTGTATTTCATCTATATTGAAACAACGTTTATTTTAAATAACTGACGGAAGAATAAAATCCAGGGCGATGGTTTAAAATCAGTGGCATTTAATAAAATAAAGATATAAAACCAGGATTTCACATGAACATTTCATGTTTCGCCAAATTGGCGATAACGTCCATTTTTCGTTTCGCCAAACTGTACAAACATTCCTTTATAGCGAATTGCGAAGGCATAGCGCGAACCTAGCATAAACCAATACAAACAAATAAAAAAGAAATTCATACATGTCTTCCACCATACTCACAAACGAAATTTCACATAATTGCAAACACGCTGTGTATAGATTATATTCCACTTGCTGACCATGATATTATATCTGGTGGTTGTTTTGCTAATTTGTTTAAAGTATCAGTAGCAACTAGTTGTCAGCCATTGTTTGATTATTATAATCTAAATGGCTTCACTTAGTGTATGTGTACACGCACAGATACACACACACACACACACACACGCACACTCACACACACACACACACACGCTGATACATACATGTGCCAAAATGAAATACATTTACAATTCCAAAAGAATAAATATATCCATTGAATTTAAAAAAAAGATAAATATGCCATCTATATACTAATTATTCTGTGATGATGCCAATTTTCTTCCAATAGGTTCTCACCGTATGACATCTATAAACTGTAAACTATATAATACTGTAAATTACTGATATGTGTGGTGTGTATGTGTGTGCGTGTGTATGTGTCTGTCTGTGTCTGTGTATATTTTAAGATATTCCTGTTAAGATGCGTTTGATGGAAATTAATATTCAACAAATCACATCACTGAATATCTAAGAATAACATCTAGATATTTTATTATGTGAATGAAATGGACTTTTTTGTTTTTAATGCATAATTACTGCTACTGTTCAAGAATCATTTGATTGCACACACATCTGGATGATCGAAGTGTATGGCACGTTTGTTTGTCACCTTCGCAACTCGTCTGTATTAAAGAGAACATATATTATCAGCTTTAAATTGCCATTATAGAAAGCGTATCTTGGCCTTCTTTGGCATGCATTTTGAACTATGTTAGTAAAGTGCTTGCTACCGATGAACGGACAACTAATTTATTTATGACAGCCACAGCATCTTCATTTCTGCAAATTAAATCTCAATTATTAAATTTGCCATTGGGTAGTGGATATATATATATTAAAATGCCATCATATGGTATTATTGCCACAGATGTCAACTATTTTTGTTCTTTGTTGGCCGAACAATCATGTAATTCCATTTCAACATCCCCATCTTTATATATATATATATATATATATATATATATATATATATATATATATATATATATATATATATATATATATATATTTATATATATATTTATATATACAGACAGAAAATAAATATGGAAAATAATTTTATGGTTTGTTATTTCCTACTTAGAATTATGTTTCTCTAGCGAAAGTATCAGTATATGTAAATGTTACGTATTTATTGATATAATTATCCTATGAGGAATATTGATGCATTTGAAAGACTATGGGTATTCTGGATCATGGTGAATATAATGAAATATGATTAGTATTGCCAAAATGCTAAATATACGACATATGGTGCCGTTAAGCAATGCATTCAATAAAGCAGGAATTTGTCAGGAAATCGACTTCAAACGTTCTGATTGTGTTTAGAGTGTTCAAGGAGGCACACGAATATTTGGTATAACCACCACTGGTATCGTACAGAGCTTGTACTCGTCGAAGCATGCTGTCAATCAGGGTTGCCATGGTTTGAAGGGGCAGAGCTTGCCATGTATCAATGACTGCACGTGGCAATTCCGCCAGACTAGCAGGCTAGTTGGCACTTGCATCCATGGTGCGTGTTACTTAGGACCACAGTTCTCTATATGATTCATATCCGGAGACACTGCTGGCCATTCAATAAATTCGATACCTTTAGTTTCCATGAAATTGACTACTGTGCAAGCTGTTTGAGACCTAGCGTTGTCATCCTGGTACACAAATTTATGCCTAAATGTCAGATGAGCAAATGACAATAACCTTTCCTCCAGCATATGTAGGTACGGGTATTGATCTAGGTTTCGACGATGTTAAGGTCACATTTTCCACCATGGTTGAAAGCACCCCATATGGTAACTCCACCGCCCTCTGCTTGGACTGTAGGTATGATACAATCTTCAGTATAGGCTTCATGTTGCTGTCTGTGGACCCGGATACTACCTTCTATCTGGTAAAGCAGGAATCTGGATTCATCGCTGAAGATGACATGCTGCCAATGACCTGATGCCAGCTGAGATGGTTTCTAGGCCAATCCATACGCGCCTGTCGATGTATTTGCACCAATAAAACTTTCTTCAGAGGTCTCCTGGCGAAGTAACCTGCACGGACCAGTCGCAGATTCAATAGGATTCTGGATACAGTGTTATTAGTAAACCGTAACCACTCAGCACGAAGGGTGTTTGCTGACTTGGTACACCTATTTCGGCACTAAGTTAGCAGATAACGGTTTTCTCTTTCTGTTATCTTATGAGGACGTCCTGGTCTAGCTCAGGGTGTGGTTACACCCGTCTTACGATTGCCCTTAAGCACATTTGAGACTGTACCCTGCGCTACCGCAAGAGCTTGGGCAATGACCTTTTGTTTAGAACCGATACGTCACATGACAAGAACTCATCGATAAATTTGTGTGTGTGTGTGTGTGTGTGTATGTGTGTGAGTTTTATTTCTATGTGTATGTGTTCTGGGTTATTTTCCTACATAATCAGAAACAAATGATATGGATATTATAAGGTTTGTGACAGATAAACAACTACCTAGCATGGTATTTATAAGGTTATAATGAAATATCCCCTGAATACAAAATGACTCTCAAAACCTCTAAATATATATATATGTGCAAAATTAGGGTGAGTATATAATACACCAACTGTGTATAATGGTATATGATATTTCCCCTGTATAAATAGTTTTCATAATAATAATAATAATAATAATAATAATAATAATAATAATAATAATAATAATAATAATAATAATAATAATAATAATCGTTTTCTGCTTGAGTTAGAACAATAAAATACCTTAGCCGATAATCAAATTGACTTTTACATAAGCTTTTTCATAGCAAATATGTAATACCTAGGAATAAATATATAATATTCTAAGTAGAGATCCCATAAAATCAAATATATTGTAAAGATGTTTTATAATCGAACATTTTATGCATGATCATTTGCAACTAACTACCTACTAGGTTCAATGAAGGTGAATGTATTAGATTGATACAGTTACACTAATACTAGAATATGCATTACTAATGCGGTTCATCATGTACTTATTGTCGTCTTGGGTCATATCAGATTCAGACCTTGTGGAAAAACAATGAAGACAGATAGGAATGATTTTATAGCTGTAAATTCCCTTAGTTATTAATATGACTGAAGTGTTAAAATGTCGTTTCTGTATGTACCCCTCTGTATATATATATATATATATATATATATATATATATATATATATCAACTATCAGTAATTTGAAGATCATTTAAATTACAAATGAAACACCAAAATTGGCCTCAGACAGGAGTAGAACCAGTGTTTTAAATAACAGTATCATTAAATAGCACTACACTCACAGGCCACTATACCCATCCACAAACATGAATATTGCAATTCGTTTTGCAATAATCTTTTCACAGCAGTAACATAATGTAATACCACACTTATGGCCAGATAAATATGATAATGGGGATCTATTCATAGTAGACTTTGCAATGTTATAGAAATTCACAGCAAATATTTTCTATTTTCTTCATAAAAAATACTTTCCCTAATAATTTGGTCATTATTGGTCACGAAAAAGCAGTTTTCTCTCTTCATACGTGGCCGGTATGGGCAGAAAAATATACTCCAATGAGTACGAAAAAAGGAAATAATCAGCTGGTATCAAAACAGTGAAATTATCAATACAAAGGTTTCACCCACCTGTATCCTCATAATTTTATTCTGTAAACATTTCCTTGATACAGTAACTGGATTAGCCCTTGTCGTAAGACTTCAACGTCAAACGCTTTTATCGAACAGTGGGGTGATTTTTAGTTAATTTATGTTATTAATATTGGCTGTTTTTGTGTATGACATCAGGCGTAAGTGTGCGAATCATAAACTACAATGACTTGTGAGGAAATAAGCTACTTAAAGTAATAAACTGCCTTAACCTTTATAGTAGCAGCCTCTCTTTTTCTTTGCATGGCAACTTCGAGAATGGTGAGCCACAACACATATTTTAGCATTAAGAGTCGCATCCCTTAATTCAATCCCCTGATGAATCAACCAGATTTTGAAGTCTTGTTTCAATGATCTCTGTGACAGCGCCTTATTCCAAACAGCTAAAGGTCACATTGGAAATCCCCATGGTTGAGATTTTTTTTTTTAATGTTTTTTATTTGTCTCATTCTACTTGTAATATGTGATATAAGAAAGAGTGTGAGGAGTGGATCATATATCGCATGTGCATGCTTATGCGGTAGTTTACACTGTTTACGTGTTTGGCCTAAGAATCCAGCATTTAAATTACTTTAGCGGATACAGTACGATCTAAAAGCATTATAAGCACTCCTGAGTCAAGAAGGTAAAAGCTGTTTCGCATCTGAAAAAGTGGTATAGGGCATAACTTGCGTTGTTAGTTTTTTGCATGAACATACTTTAGGTGAGAATATAATTATCTTTCCTGGGTCCAGTTATGTCCAGGCTGTCCTACAACATTCAAGGCTTGCCTTAGACTGGTTGTCATAAGTTGGATTTAAGCATGCTATAATATAAGTAGGTATCCTATATTGCAGACATAAGTAAGGTTTGAAAATATTGTTTCATATTTATTTATTTATTTACTTACTTACTAAGGAGAGGCCAGATTCGAATGGTATTGAAATCCTTTGGAACATATGACCTAGTTCAAGATATTCTGGCATTGCTTCTATATTTTGAATAAATGTCTCACCTGATTGTACATTTCTAAGCCAGTTATCTATCAGATTGTCCACTTGTAAGAGAAGGACTTCCACTGCTATCTAACCGATGTTTAGAGATCTTGAATATTCATTAGAATCATTGCTACAAACTTAGACTTTAGCGGAGTAGTAATCCACTCTAATTAGCTGTAAAGGTATGGTAACAGTAGCACATTGGCCACGACAAATTTGGTGATCAATAACCAATTTAGTTTGGTGCCACCTATGTTCAAGATTACATCTCAAATGTCTGGCTTGTTATAATTTGTCTGTAGACTATTGGTTGCTAAGCCTCAACGATATGGTTTTAATGCGGAGAGGGGCATCTATAAGAAGTCCATCATTGTAGGAACTAACTAATTCTTCCTTTGTCCCATCAGTTGGATGTAGCATAGGTGATTCAGTCATGTTTTGCTTAAAGGCTTCACATATAACGTTTGGAGTTTCCGAAGAGCTGGCATAGGAGCTGGCTTAGCAATAACAGCAGTATTTATCACTGCGTAATGGTCTTTGGACATCCTACTCCCATAGTTTTACAGCACAGGATCAGTGACATACACATTGGACAAATAGAGCTGCATTTCCTGCTGATAAGTACAAACAATATGTGGCCATGGGTATGTGTTGATTCAAGCAAGTGTTGCTGTAGGCCATTTAATTTGAGTACGCTAGTGAAGAAAGTGTATCATGATTTAAATAAAATTCAGGTAGAAGTCACACGAATTACAACACCTATTCCAATGTCACCTGACTAGAAATCCCGGTGATTTATCTTGTAAGAACGCACTCTTTATATAGCCGCATATTGTCTGGAAGGTATTGGATGACACCCTATTGCAAAACACCCTCCCTGTCTATTTATAGCGAGATCATCGGCCTTATGCTCAAGTGGGTGAACTCTCTATGGTGACTAGACGCAAGAAGATGCAGTGATATACAATAGTATGCAATAGCTACACCACCCCCATGGCTCTTCCCACTATGTTGCAGATGTTTGATCGTATATGCATCTGGAACAGGTTATGGGATACATAACTTTGATATTGATATATGTCATATGGGTAAACACATGTTTAGTCCTAACATCACTATTCGTGTTTAGATGGTTATTATCATCAGAGACTGGCAGTGTTCCAGAATCTACGTGAGGTATCCAGATGGTGCACAATAGTCACAATAGGTGGACACCAGATGTATAGATAAATGGAGCACGGGATATACAGTTCTAAATGTTCAGTTTTCTTACACCATGCAGATTTAGAAGAGTCACCTCCAACATATTATGAAGCTTGCTTAAAATATATCTATAGCAAAAATAGTTAAATTATATATATATATATATATATATATATATATATATATATATATATATATATATATATATATATATATAAAAGATAGATAGATAGGCAAGTAGACAAACACATACAGACATACACATACAAGTAACATACACACATATAGATATACTAAGTTCTACTAATACACTAATATATATATATATATATATATATATATATATATATATATATATATATATATATAGTTCATTCCCCTACTTTCCTGAAGAAACAAAATCGTCAAATACCAGTAAAGGTGTCAGAAATAAATTAATAAATTCCGTTCTATTCACAGATAAGCAATTATAACTTTAATTCTATATGTTTTCCAAATTTCATAAGACATTTAAAAATTAGACTTCACCCCTAAATAATGTCACCTGTTAGAAGTATATTATTTTACTGTAAATGTGAATCTAAAATGTTTGAATGCTTCAGAGAGTTAAAATAAAACAACTGCAATGTAAATTCCTTCTGGTATGCGAGATAACTTTGATTTTGTCGATAGTATTGCTAAAGTGGTCATTCCTGATGAATGTATGTTCTGACATTAGTATCTATCCAAATGTTTACAATGCTTACGAATGCCACGCGGTTAGTGAAATACTTGAATTTCGAGGTCGTTTACATGACTGTATAATACAACTCCTTGAATTATTATTTTAAAATAGCAATTTTGTATGTTATGGGCGTAGGTATATCATTATGATTTATAACAATATAACAGTTGATTTATATAGATCAGGCTAGCTGGCAAAGTGCAATATTATTCAACATTGTTTAACAAGCTTATATTTAATTTATGTTCCTTAATAAGTGTTCATGCTTTTATTTTGGAAATTCGTTTATATAATTTTGAATATTTGATGCTATTAATTTAATATTAAGCAACATCAAAACTAAGATTATATTCATATTTGTCTGAAGGCTTCTATAAAACTTTGTTCTTTTGTTTATAGTTGTTGCAGTTGAACAAAACACTTCTTCGAGATGTTTTATACAAAATCAATTTATGTCAGTATTACTATGCCTAGGCTATACATCGTTCAATGAACTGTATGTTCTCTTATCCATGCTTCTTATTTCTAAAAATAGAGCATTCCTTTTCTTTCTCCCCTTTTGTTCTAACTTCATTCTGCCGTTACTTTGCTTGAGGTATGAATACATTAATATACCTAAAACTACCATCTATATTAATAAATCCTTATTCATTCCACTCTCAACTAATATGGATTCAGTGTGTCCTTTCGACAACGACTGATCCAATTGGTGAGTAAACAGAATATCGTTTACTGTCTAAATCTTGTGCACCAATAGACAAAGATAATCTTTTTAGATAATTTAACTGATGTTCCCTCTAGTATCGTTCTCTCATCGTAAAGGCTACCCCCATAGCATAATTTATTCAAATTAGTCAAAATATTAATACAGATTAAGGATCAGTCATGTTTTATGGATGCTTTACAGTTTACACTGTTACCTTTACCGCACAAATATAATTCGTCAAAACTACAAAATATACCAAAAATACATTTTTATATAAAACTCAAGTAAAATACTTATGTTGGAGAGGATCTTTCAATTAGCCGGGTAAGATATTAAGATTTCTTGGAAAGAAAATTCAATTTTGTACTCGAAATTCAAGCAGGTTACAGGAAAATAAACAAAACATCTTAACTGGTCGTTTCATCTTGTTGTTAGTTGTTGATCACCTGCACAACGTTTTGTCATTCTATCATTCATAGTAATAATAATAATATACAACATTTATATAGCGCCCTATAAAATGTATGACATACATAAAAGAAATGGACTTGTAATTAACTGTAAACTTTCTACTTTTTTTAATATGAGGAAAGTAAATAATATGACTTCACTCAGCAGCATAACATAGTATTAATTTGCTGTCTAAGAATTGTAAAATCGTTAAGGTAATATTGTTCGTTAGTTATTTTTTCCCATGCGGGGAGGTGATATTGACTTACAACTTAATCTTCTTCGCTGATGTTTTCAATATTCGATGATAATTTCACGACTTATTAAAAGTATGTCGTATACATTAAGTACATCAAACAATGGTGCGATACAATAGCTTACTAGCAGGAACCATCAATGCTGTTTCAACAATAGAACATTTGGTGAAAAGCTGAGTAAATCCATTTGAACGAAGCCCGCGAACGTATCAGTATATCGACATCCCCCGAAGATATAAGTTCGGATTTGAAGAATGCCAGAGACATTGGAGTTGAATGCTACACAAACTTCAAAGCTGCGAGACTCGAGACTGGAGACTTAAAACCTGAGAGAGCATTGTTTGGTCGCATCATTGTGATGGGACATGGACGAAATCTGCAGATGGCTTATGTACTATCCCATACTCTTGGTCCATTACCATGGGCACTGGCAACCCCAGAAGGTCTCTACCGTAAAACCAACAAAGCTGCTCTTGCTAGTTATTTACAAAAGAATGTAGCCCCTGTTGACCAACTTCCTGATCATTCTGCAATAGATGGAATAAGCATAATCCAGAAGGTGGGACTGAAGCTTCACAACATCACAAGAACGCAAATTGTAAGGCAATGGAGAAGCATTTTGGTCCATGTTGGGAAAAAGTCTAGCCTCATTTCATTTATGGCGTGCAAATGGGGGAAACCAGATTAAACCAAGCATCTGAATGGAAAGGTCCTATTTGTAACAACTGAAGATAAGTGTTACAAAATCACTACAGAAGGACACCTGGAGGTGCTTGAGCTGCAAAGTACACATGAGTAAGCAGATGTCAAAGAACTCAAACGAATCATTAACATTACCAATATTGCAGCTTCAGTGGGCACATGTGTTTGTCATGAATTGCGACATTGTCAGTACATTTGCCGGCAAAGGCAGATTCGGAGCGCTTAAACTGCTTAGGTCTAGCAAAGAGGTCCAATAATTGTTCGCCGATTTGGGACAAGAATGGAATATGAACAAGTAGCTTATGGATAAGCTGGAGAATTTCACATGGCTCCTATATGCATCCATGTCTGATAAAAAGGAACTTAATAGCCTTCGATACCATCTAGTCTGAGCAAAGAAGGGCAGAACTGAGACCCACCAATTACCTCCATGCAATGACTGTTTTTGCAAACACGTAGAGCGGCCAATTACCAGGCATCAATTTGGAAACTAAGCCTTCAGAGGCACCTAATGACCTCCACTCCATTTGGAAAAGAATGGAAATGGAATGATCAGGATGGAAAACATCTGGCTGTGGAATCGATGAGTGGACAACCAGCACCTCAGGCTCTTCTGGATTAGTTGGCCTGTAATTGTTCCAGGAGTTGCGAGCTACCAAGTTGTGTCTACATTGTCAATGGATTGAGATGTACAGACATGTGTACACTTGCCATCTGCGACAATCAGCCATTGTTTGCTTAGCCAGACCACGACAAAGATGATCCATCTAATGAGGAGCATTGTAAAATATAATGTACCTGATGTTACATACCTAATACCAAATATTACACTGACATACCAAAAGTAGACGAATTGATCTAATATGTTCAAAAGCTATGATTTGCTCCAAAATATCAAAATTAGGGGGTATAGTTGAACTTCGCCAGAATATGTGCACCAAATAACCACTATATCATGAAGTAATGATATATCCTAATGGGGTGGTTTCTTGCGAAGAGTTTGAGTGGTCGAATGTTACACTGGGGGTTTTAATGTTTGAAATATTTACACAAATATGCAATGTGAATTCTGAACTCCAAGTGATTTCGACCATTTTGTTTACTAAAATTAGTTATATTTCCATTATATCAAACTTGTGATAACTGACCCCACATGTATTATATATTTCTATTACTATGTTGCTTATTGGCATGCTGTGGTCCTTAAAAACATATTTATTCCAATTTTAGTAAATATAATTATTTTTGGGCTAAGTGAAGCGGACGTGTAATACTATTTCGGATGATAAGACAGAGATGGCCGAGAGTTATACACTGCTATCACTTTTTTCATATCTAGCTAAAAATCACAATGAACCTTACTTCATCTGCATCGTACCGATCAGTCAACTTAGGGCGGTCTGAGTCATAGCCTAAAACATGTGTCATTAAAGTTTGTACGAACTGGCGAATTAAGTAGCTGAATATAATATTTATTTTGCTACTTATCTGGCAAGTGATATCGTTAAAATAATTAATTCCAGACTAGAGAAGTAAACTTCCGTACTTAAAAACATGAATGTATTTAGCCATACACCTAATACTTAGTGTACACAAATTAGAGCTTAGTTATTAATTGATATATCCATTTTTTTATTATATATATATATATATATATATATATATATATATATATATATATATATATATATATATATATATATATATATTAATAATTTATATTTTTTTATTTATGGTTTTATATAATATTATTTATAAATGTTATATATATATATTATATATATATATATATATATATATATATATATATATATATATATATATATATATATATATATATATATTAATAATTCATTATTTTTTATTTGCATGGCTTTTATATAATTGTGTTTAAAATGTAAGAATTAAGTAAAATACTTAGCCATTTAATGAACTACACGATTATAATATATAATGCTCACCAATATATCCCCAAATAATATTCTCAAAACATACAAGCTATATGATATAATGAAAATATTCCAAATTAATTAAAAATAACCATTACAGCTTACTCGAACTCCAGAGTATAGAACCGATCTTAACATGCGTAAGGATCATGTAGTCGTCCACAGAAACAATCAAGGTACAAATACTCTACTTCAGATATATTTGCGATCTTACCTGATTTGTTTAAAATATAGTGTCATAGTTAAGGTTAAATTTATATAGTATATATATATATAACCATCGTTGGAAACCTTTAAATTAATTATATCAGAGCAGTGGTAAAAAGCTAAACTATTTAATATTTATATTTATGTTATGTTGTTTATTTTCATGGCTCAGGAGTGATACCAAAAGAGACACCCCTGTTAGGGTTTACTCTGGTTGTAAATGAGGTACTTGAAATTAACTGTATATCTGACAAACAGCACTATACCTAACCGAATTATACCAAGTATGATGTTTGTATAATCTTTATATTATTGTTTCTATTGAAATTGTATGTTAATGTTTAATAGCCGTTATAAATATTAGTGGGTTAAAATGCAAATAAATATATTGTTTAATCCAAGTTACTTCGATAAATAATTTAAGCAGATAAATATGCCTTTTAGAATCTGATACGCGTTAGAAATTAATCATATTTACAGCACAACAAATACAAAGAATTAGTGTTTGACTAGTTGAGGACCAGATCTCCATAAAATTCTTGGCCGAAATGCTAGTGCTGTTTTTTATCATTTAACTTTCAATTAATCGACTTAACTTATCCGAGTTGCCGTAGCCCAACAAAGGATGAATTAATTCCCCAAAAATGTCCTCATAGTTTTTTGTTTAAAGGTTTCTTTGAAAATCTAATTTTAAAATCAGTGCTATATGATAATAACTTATATTTTTTATGTACATGGGTACACATTATAAAATAATGTGTAGATAATGATCTCATGAGAAAGTTATTATTAATGTGTTTGCAGAATACAACATAACAAGAGCATAAACAAATCAAGTTAGGTTTAATACCGGTCAGTGTGCCTGTGTGTGTGTGTGTGTGTCAGTGTGTGTGTGCGTGTGTGTGTGTCAGAGAAATACTTTATTGACGAATGTACTGATTACTATTTATGTGATATATTTGTTGTTTATCATAAATCAAAGAATACAATCCCGCAGACCAGCGGCCATGACAACATGTTTGTTGACACTTGGTAGGTTGACATTGTTTTGTGGTAAATCGATAGATTACAAATCGTGACAGCGTTGAATTGTTAGTCTACCAAGGTCAAATAACATAATCAAGTTTGTCAGACGGAATCCCCAATAGGCCATTACAACTGCTTACGATGAAGCCATCAACTTTTCAAGTTCTTTATTTATGGGATAAACTAGAAATATATTAATATGTGATATTTATATAGCGCCCTCTTCAGCTAGTAGCTGCTCTAAGGCGCTTTACAATATTATTTACAAACACAAGTATTTCGTATTTGTGTACCTTGTGTTTTCGGTGTCCATTGGATTCTAACTGGGCACATCATATATTTGGAGCGGCCCGCTCATCTATCAGCTATTAGTTACATATAGATATTTCTCTCTCTAACTAGGTTTATTTTATTATACCTATATCAAGATGAATGTTATTGATGTACTTGAGTGGACAGGACATAACTAAGTTCTGATCGTTTATCGCAGAATAACAATTAATCATACTCTGCTGGCTATCAAGACCAATGCAAATAGTAGAACACTTCTTATTTAGTCCTATTTAGCTGGACTACTTTAGATCATAACAGCTAATTCAGCAAGGTAAAGTCAAATGGCCAAAACGTAAGGAATGAGAGAGTTGTACCAATTTAGGTATTAATTATTTCTACAATGAAACCTAATATCAATTTTGTTCCAGGTAGGACTAAATTCTAGCAACTATCATAGCTTATAGGGCATGTTTATAACCATACAGAAGGTTCAAATTATTTCGTATTATACAAACTAGATATTAACATCACAAAGAATAGCTGAAGTTATTCCTACGTTTAGATCAGTTTATTAAGTTATGCTAGTCCATTAAAACAGTCAGCTTAAATTACAACTGAGGTTAACTTACTCGCGAACATTTCAATTGTTCCTGGCAACATAAACACAATATCCAACTAACAAGGACATCAGTATTACATTTCTTTACACCTAGATACACAAATGCATTCAAATTACCTTTTGACTATGAACACATTACTGCTGTAGCTGTGCTTCTGATTCAATTAATTTATCATAGCAACTTTCGTCAGAAATTGAACTATTAGAGTTTTGTAAAATAAACAATTTGGTAATTGCCCAAATGTGTGGGTGATTGGGCGAGTCATGACTAAGTTGTCTTTCATGCATAGCATATATATATATATATATATATATATATATATATATATATATATATATATATATATATATATAATTATATATATCTTTGATCATCTCTTTAGGTTTGAAAGTTCACTAGATTACAAGTCAACAAATAACATCATTCGTGTACCTTCTTTAACATTTTGTAAACGCTTACTTTAGTAACGTGCGTCTTCTTTATGAATTACATTATACCTCCAGCTGTCATGCCTAGAAATATAATTACTGGCACAATTCTTTTCATCGACGGCTTTCAGACAAAGTATCAAAAGATTTTTCAGACAACACCTTTATGTTGTAATTTCGATTAACGTGCAATATGCCATTTCCTCGCATCTCTAACTTTATTCAACATATTTATGTTGAGTATTCAAACTCTTAGAAAATATCGTTTTATATTACCTATCTCGGTGATATGTGCGATGGAATAGTTTATACTAATCCGTGTAACATAGTTATTCATTTTAATGCCTACTGATAGGATGAACAAGATACAATAAAACTGGACCCTATAATGTGTTTCCTTTGGTGACTCTATGAACAGGACTAGTTTCCTGAAAAGTTGAAGTTCAAATTTAGAGACATCATTGGTGTTTAATTTACTTAATATTGTGAATCTATGCATCATAATAACAATATCAACCGCAATTCATTTGATGATGACGTGTTGTAGTAAATAGTAAAACAAAGAGGGCTGATTCAGACATACATATTATACTGGGTTAAGATTATCAGCAAAATTAAAATAACATTTAGTGATTATTCATAATAGAACGATTATTCACAATAGACCCATTATATTATGGTATGTTTCCTAAGGCCGATTATTGTAAAACCATATGATGCCCTTGTCAGTGATTTAATGAGTTCATAGGAAACCCAAACTGTGTTGTTCAGAATATACAATACAGAAAGAAATGTATTCATAGCAAACATTCGTCATGCTGTTTAAATAAAACCTACAGAGATTAACAAATACTGTATTTTGCAACCCTTCAGTTTGCTACAGCATATATTAATACAAGGAAGGGTAGCACATATTTTAGCATAAAAAGGTTTTTCAAATAACTATCATGATTACTTTAACGATAAATTTCAGACACACACACACACACACACACACACACACACACATATATATATATATATATATAGACAGAGAGAGAGAGAGGGGGAGAGAGATTTAATGTTACGTCTAATGTAGAATCTATATTATTGTCCTTTTATGCGGTAGCGTAAAACGAGCTATTTGTATTCCCTTTAATGCTGTATGATGGGTTTATGCCCTGGAGGCTTATGGATATATCCATAGTTAATAAGCTATGGGGAGAGTCTTTTCTCATATTGTGAGTAACTAGGTCAAATAGGAAAATTGTTATAATCCCTAAGTGTCATTAGAAGTATCGAACGCCTTCCTGAAATCCGCAGTTCTTGATTATAGGTCAAACAGATCAAGCGGATAGTGGCTTTAATTTAGATAATCTATTTTCCGGGTGTAATATGTAGATATTATACCCAACAAAATGTTATGAGGGTAATTTTAGATGACGCGCCGAGAATCTATATAAAAGCCTAACGTTTCACGTCGATACCATTTATATAGGTAGGAGTTGTTTGGTTGTTCGGACACATAATGAAGATGAGGTCAGCATCTGAGGTGTCGAAATATTCCTATGCATATGTTTCTTTAGAAACACAGGAAAGTACTGGTGAATGTAAACTGTACTGTCAAAACACGTATCTTGTGTATGTACTAGCTCACCACTGAACCACACTAACGAGTATGTACTACCGCCTTTGGAGTTCAATTATAATTTGTGTACGTACATACGCCCTTTAAACATGGCTGAATATAGCCACTTCCCTGTGGGCGTGACACATTTGTCAAGTACAAAATCGTAGCGAAATTCGTAGCGACACATTTTGTTTATTACCGTTGCATTTGTGTATGATTTAATTAAAATGTACATATAACGTATACAACTTAGAATATCGTTAGGGATATTCCAGAAATAATGGGGAGTGGTGCGAGCAATTGTTTTACCCCCCATCAACCACAATTTAATATGTTTTCCTATATCCACCACCCAAGTTAGTTTATTTTCATTTTTCATTGCACCCAACAAACTATACTTTAAACTTTAGCTCGCACTAATATCCCCCGATAAATATGGCATCTGTATATGAATTGCTCCAATTTTATCAAGTAGTCTTATTTGTATGCCTTCTAGGACAATGAATGGTCTAAATTTTGCCGTTATAATACAATTTGTTTGAGATTAATATACTTTATGCAGGTTTGCTAATATATATCTTTCATGTGCATCATATGTTAGCTTCCTAGAAGTATGCATTTCGGATAAGATTCAACCTATAGTATGTTTTAGTTAGTGATTTGTTATATGCCTACAAACCGAAGTATATGAATATACTGTCGCCTAGAGGAATTGCTTATTTCAGCATTGGGCATGATGATTTCCCCCGGATAAATCCAAGTGGACTATGTGCCATAAAATATCAGGTTAAACGGTCTGAATAGGTAAAACACTGTGGGTTTGATGCCATTAGATTAAAATATATCTGGATTTTATCAATCCATTTCCTTGCCTTAACATACCACCAACATTTATTGCACACACGTCAGGTGTCGTTATCGTTCACGATGATATTGACAAAAATAAAACGATGTTTATCAGTGTTCAATTGTTACATTATCTCCAATGAGATTCATTTCTTCGTGATTCTACATACATATACACGGTGTTTCAATTTCCTGACACCCAACCACCCCCGTACATAGATTTGCACAAAACCGACCAATAATAATAATTATTTTTCTAGTCTACCCACCAGCCATCATTTTTCTATTGCTCAAACCCGATCACGCATGCATTATTAATAACATTGCCGCCAATGAGCCCCTTATAGTTAGAACTGGAATAGCCTTTACCTCTATGAGTTACCTCTGTGTTATATCTTGCATTTATCAAGCAAACATGATTTTATAACATCTCAAGACAAGTGGCAAATAATCAACATGTATTAACGTATAGATAGATGACATGAGCTATTGTAAATAGAGTAAGCCTAAAATAAACATACACGTACAACAGCATAACCAAGTGTTGTACACGTACAATCTGAAACTAATAATATCAGAAGACGATGGAACTCCTCACAGTCCTATATATATATATATATATATATATATATATATATATATATATATATAAAAAAAAATATTTTTAAAAACCCGCATATTTTAACTAAGGGAAAAAAATTTT
>JAODUP010001775.1:0-62500 GCA_025642065.1 Paralvinella palmiformis
ACATGTGTGCGCATGGTTGAAATGAATTGCCAATACTAGTACTATATGTTACATGATCACATACAATTTTATTAATTAACACTTTAATTGTACATACATGATATCGAAACAAACGCAGCTCTGAAACTGTAAGTAAAGAATTAAGTGATTTCACAGCCCAGTCACTTAATTCATAGCCTACAATTTCCGATCACTTGACAGTTGATCAGAAAATAATTGAACGTGGTTTAGGTTATTTCACAGCTTTGTGTCTGAAAGTTTTTTTAATGAAAACAATTAGGTATATATGAGGTAAATGCATACAAACATACTTTCATCATGTCAGTTTATCATAGTCCATAAATTTTTATTTATTTGGATATATACATATAATGATATATACAGCTATTATAATGCAACCATAACACAATTCAGTACGAACTTCCCACCATATGGCATATATTCATCATGTCCGTTTATCATATATTAACTATAAAAAAACATAAGTTCATTTAAAGTCTACACCTCATTAATATAGACCTGCCCAGCTGAGAACAAAGAATATGCATGGAATATTAACAATGTTTATGTTTGCATTAACATGTTAGAGATAGAGAAATTAGTACTTTCATACAATAAGTGGCATCAAATCTCTTGTGCCACGGGTTTATCTACAGTTACAATCAGTCATTTGTTATCAAATGGACAGAAAAAACTCAAATTGCTTCCAGCTCTAAACAACCACTACTACAAAATATGACATTTAGTTCAGATCAGTGAATTGTTTAAAGTTAGACAGAATATACCCAGAGATGTAATAGACACATTCATTGACTACTGTAACAGATAACTCAAAATCATCTATCACATCCAACACCAGTAAATCTGTATTCAAGAGATTGGCCTGTTTACATCGTATCTCATCATCATAGAACTTCAAGGACTGAAACAGAACAATACCTTGTAAAATAATGACTTTAACCATTAAGTGCATACACAATGTGTAAAGACATGTGTTCCTTTTTTCCAAGTTGGTTAAGGAATTTGATTTGATATGCGTTTAAGTTATGAAGAGAAGTATACCAATTAAAGCATATGAGCTGAACAAAATTTCATGGCTCTTATTTAATTAATTTTATAATACCAATTTTCACCATTAATATTTATAAAGATTAATTACCATCACAGCTGGCCGTAGCTGTCTCATGTATAGGTCTCCTATCTGTTAATACCTTCCTCTTTGATTTCAGTGGATGCATGCGGTGGATTTGGTACATCAAAATTAGTCGGAATAGCATTCTAGATAAGTTTATCTCTTGTCTGGTTCATGAATTCCGTTTCAGTGAAGTGTATATCATATACTCTACAATTAGTATTCAAGTAATTTATATCTTTCCTCATCATATATCTGCCCAACAACAATTAATAACACATCTTTTACTTCTGTCAAGAGAAAAAAATAACCAAATGAATATTTCTACCACTAGCTGAGGTATTTAATAATTAATTTCATAACATTTAAATTATAAATTAGTCCAATTATATTATTAACAATAACAAAGTAAAATATACCTCCCGCTCATAGCATCTTCAGTGGCTCCAGTACTTGTAACTGTAAGCTTATGTATATCTTACATACCCATTTTGTGATTAATAGGTTGATATTGTTCAATAAAATTTAATAAGATTTTGTCTGAAACAAATATAGATCTAGGTAGATCTTGCTTGGGCCTACTGCTAGGGTCATGTCAAGTAGGGGCGTGTCTACTTCAAATTGTTATGCTTATTATTTAACTATCCTTTATCTAAAAAAAGCCAGATCATATCAAATTGTTACACTAACTTTCATTTACTTTCGGGGATGTCTTTATTTGTGCATACTTTTCCTGTTACTGCAGCCGAAAGCGGCGCAGAATGAACCAGTGCCATTAGGCGCCATGTTAACGAAGGGAGCTGTCCGTGACAATCTACCTCCGGTCGCTAGGGCCCTGGCGCTCCATGAATTCACAATGGCGCCCCATGTTAAAACGCGAAGTAACACGTCTTGTTATAAATAGTCATTGGTGATACTATGATTAAGGACGGGCATAGGAAAGAAACGAGTAGGTTTCCTGCGTTGTCTGGATATACCTATAATGATGAAATCTGTTTTGTTATCATTAAAGCTAAGTCTATTGTTTGACATCCACCAGATATATCACTGAGACAGTCACCTAGCTTCTGGAGAGAAATAGCAGTGTCTGATAAAGATATGTATACTTCGGTGTCATCTGCATATATGTGATGGTGTAATTTGTGGCTGTGAATAAAAGAGCTTAGTTGTACAGAGTAAACAGCAGCGATACAAGAACAAAGCATTTGGGAAGACAGCAAAACAACGGCGCTGCTTTTTATTGATTGAAACCTATTTATTACGAATGAGTGGATCCACACCAATCAGAGAGACGAGCTAGAAGAATAATCAACGGTGTCAAAAGCTGCAGATAAATCTAAAAGTGTTAGTGCTGTGACCTTTCCTGTGTCCATATTTAGTGTTACGACGTTGTGAACTTTCAGTAGAGTGATTTCTGTAGAGTGAAATTGTTGTAAGCAGACTGAAACAAATATTAGCCGATTGATAACAGTTTAATTGAATGTTCAAACAACAGGATACAGTTTAATACTTTAGATATGAATGACAGATTAGAAATAGGTCTATAATTGTTTAGGTCATTTGCTGGTAAAGATGGTTTAGTAAGAAGAGAATTTACATGGGTATGTTTGAAATGAGAAGGGAACACTCCGGAGCTTAGTGTTCAATTTATTAACTTAGTAATCTTATCCCTGGAATGTTCGGAGAAAGAATTGCGGAGTGAATTTCTTGAATCATAAGCGGGCAGAGATACAGGTGTCTTTCTATAGGTAGTCCTATTTATACAGTTCCAGGGTTGACGAGGATTGTCAGAGTTGCTAAGGGAGCAAATTGTTATATAAAGGTCAGATTTAGCTTTATTCATGAGTCAATGGAAGTAATGGCATTCTTTAGTATCTCTAGACCTGATCTTGATCTGAAAGGTGCATGTTTGTCAAGTAAAGTTTTAAGTGAAGTGTGGTATTGTTCTTCTAATCGCGATAAATCAGCTTTAGGATTGGTGATCAGTTCAGATTTTACTAGGTCATCATTAAATCCAGGAATGACAATGCTGTAAGTTTACTGATGAAGAATATTACACTTAGAGTAGACTGGATTATGTTAAAATTTTATTTCTGTTGTGACATTGAAATTATCCGATAAACCATCTGTGGGTAGTTAGTGTGTGAACATAATCCTATGTGGGGGAAGGAAACGCGTCAAATGTTGTTAATCGTCATTAAATGTGGGTCTAGCAGTAGACTGTGTATCTAAATGAAACTTGAAATAACCAGGGGTGAAATATACAGATACAGGATGAATAGTAACTAAGTTTGACAGTAAATCATGAAAGTTAATTAAAAAGGATGAAGTTATTGCAGAAGGACGATAGAGACACAAGTAACCAGTAAATGAACAGTTATAAGTCTAGAATAGATCTGGACAGAATGGGACTTTACATTTTTTGGAGACCAGAACGCCAGCACCACCCCCACGTCCAGGGTAACTTGGTTGGTGGTAAAAGGAACAGTCAGGGGGGAGATAGCAGAAATAGAAGAGGTTGTTTCATGAGGGCTAAGCCAAGTCTCAGTGAGGGTGAGAATATCCAATTTCTTAGATATTACCAAGTCTGTGATACTGGCTGATTTATGTTTGACCGACCTAACTTTGCTGGTAGCCAAGCGCATATTTGGCAGGATAGAAGAGCCTGGATTCGCATGGATGTCGCTTGCTATTAGTATACAAATAGTAAGAAAGCTATTACGAGATTTAATTATATGCATAGGACTGTGAAGAGGTGGGAAGGTTATCACTCTGTCGGAACTGTTAGACTTTAACAGCTTCCCAGATGGTATCAGAGATATAATAGGTTAAGATAACGTTTCTATTTTGGACGAGTTTGACATCAACATAGCGTAAAGGTACATGCATGCGTGTGTGTGTGGTGATAACAGATTTGTGTAGGGTATTGGAAAATGACAAGTTGCATGCACTGTGGATACAAGTGATGAAAATGAAAAAATATTAGAAAGTGAATCTCCGGTGAAGCTAAGAAGGGGTAATATGTCACGGTTCGGCGTGGAACCAACTAGAACACTGCTGGAAACAGAAAATCGACCAGAAAAATCACCAGAAGAATATCATATAGCAAAGAGATTAACAGTAGAGTACGCTTCATAATTGTGATCGATAACCGAACTAAAGATTAAGCATCGTTTTATGTATGATTATCGGCAATGGATCTATTATTATTGCTGTTAGCTGTGTTACGATCATCAGATCAAAGATTGGAGAATTATCGGTCAAAGGTTAGTTTTGTTTTTGTTCGGTTTCGTCGGGGAGAATCCCCGAGCTATCGCTTATTCGACACAGCCTCTACGTTTGAGTGGTTGAGAAACACCTCCCCCCCACCACTCACAGATTAGTCGCAGTCGCTTTCTACTGATCATTTGGTAATGGGGAATTTCAAAGACTTTCACCTTAAACGATAACTATTAAAATGTCATATCTGTCTTGAATTAATAATCCTGATATAGATAAAGTCAATAAAATTGCTCATTTACCTTAATATATCCAGAACGTTGTGTCACTATTAATATATACATATGCATTATTCCAGTTGATGAAATTAGTGACAGTTAATTAGTAGGGTTATAATTATAGATAAGGATGTTGTAACCTTGACGTGGATCACATAATCATGTCGTTTGTTAATTCATGTAATAGTTTTTTGTTATGTTTCATAACTTGCTAATATAACATGAATCTATTGTTAAGATTATGTATTATGATTATGATGACGACAATGCTACCACTACTTCGACGACTACCACCACTACTACTAGTTATGATAATAATAATAATAATAATAATAATAATAATAATAATAATAATAATAATGATGATGATGATGATGATGATGATGATGATGATGATGATAATAATAATAAATAATAGTAATAATAATATTTATAATGGTTCTCATAAAATAATTACGGTCTGAATTATATTGATGTAATATTTAATTTTCTTGGTTAATAAGATGGACGCACTGTAATGCCTTTGGATGTGACACATTTGTCACATCCGATAAGCGGATTAGCTGTGTCCATAGCTTGACAAGCAGCTCCCCCCACACGCACATACACACACACACACACACATATATATATATATATATATATATATATATATATGCGCGTGTGTGTGCGTGTGTGCGTACGTGCTAAACATACACAAACACATACAAGTCGCCTTAAAATGAAAACATCAACTTACATGATACAAATATTATATCAATGATAATAATAATAATTTATTATATCAATGACGGGTTAAAAAATAAAAAAGATTATCAATCAATCTGATCGTTCTCCCAACAAACTTCAGAAGTTATGGATATGTTTAATAATAAATTTAATTTATTAAAGAATTATTTTGTTATTCACTTTCATGCCAGGAGATTTGTGACAATTTTTTATTAAAAAAATGTATTATACAATTTGATGTTGATGAAAAGTTGAAATTAAGTAGTGATTGAACTCATTATAAAATGAGTGTTCTAGTTGTTGTTATAATTTGATTTACAGTTCATTACCGTATTAAAACTAGATTACTATTTTAAAGACATAAATGATGTATTGCAGAAACATGTTTTAATAGATAATATTCACAGCGCAGAGAGTAGCATGAGCATATTGCAGGCCAATATCGATGGGCAAACACTTAAAAATGCATAAATTTAATGATGGTGTGTGTGTGTTTGTGTGTGTTTGTGTGTGTTTGTGTGTGTTTGTGTGTATGTGTTTGTGTGTGTATATATGTGTGTGTTTGTGTATGCATGTGTTTGTGTGTGTATGTGTGTGTGTATGTATGTGTATGAGTATGTGTGGGCGCGTGTGTCTTCCGTATAGACGTCTTAAGTCAGTCATTCTGCATAAGTGGCTTCAGATAGCGGCCCACAACCGTAGTGTTACCGACTGTCGCCAGGTGTCGCAGTAGTTATGAATATTGTCTAGTTAAATGTTAGATGATGTGTTTTATCAGTAATTAAATTAAATTTTTAGAGGAAGAAAACAGTTGTGTTGGTTACTTCTTTACAAATTGTATAATTTTGTTGGTGTTAAAGAAAGTGTGTGATTCATACTAGATTTGGCAATCTTCCATAGCGAGTGAAATTAAGGTGGACCGCTAGTAAATGACATATAAATCGGACTTTAGAAATAAAATAATATGATTATGTGTTTACACTACGTATCAACATGGAATACATTTGATCAATTAGTTTGCTTAGTTCGGGACTAGTCACATATAACCGAGAAGATCATTCTTATGGAAACATCCCACAAATATAGGTATGAGTCGGATTCTAACCCACAATCTGAGCACTTTGGATATACTTTGTTAGAAAACCAGTTGTCAGAATGTCAGAAAATACCCGCACACACAAACATACACACAAATGGAGAGACAGACAGACAGACAGACAGACAGACAGACAGACAGACAGACAGACAGACAGACAGACAGACAGACAGACAGACAGACAGACAGACAGACAGACAGACAGACAGACAGACAGACAGACAGACAGACAGACAGACAGACAGACAGACAGACAGACAGACAGACAGACAGACAGACAGACAGACAGACAGACAGACAGACAGACAGACAGACAGACAGACAGACAGACAGACAGACAGACAGACAGACAGACAGACAGACAGACAGACATACACACAGACAGACACACAGACAGACAGACAGACACACACACACACACACACACATATACAGAGAGAGAGAGAGAGATACAGGCACACACACACACACACACATGCGCGCGCGCACATACACAAAGAGGGAGATAGAGGGGTGAGCGAGAGAGAGAGAGAGAGGGGGGAGTAGAAAGAGATACACACATACACACACAGACACACACACACACAGAGAGAGGGAGAGAGAGAGAGACACACACACACATACAGACACAGTAGCAGATCTACGGGGGGGGACTCAGGACCCACAGCTCTCAGAGGATCAGGACTCTACCCCAATCTCTAGTATGGATCCTCTAGTATGGATCCTCCAATCACTTGTCAACAAATTATCTAGTAGTATAGTAGTAGTGCGAATTCGTCATTCTTAAATAACAACACCTTGAGTATTGTGTAAGCTCTGTCTGATAGCATTATTATTTAACAGACAAATCACAATTAAATTTCATTCAAGTTACTTAGTATAAAATGAAGTATTATTATGATTTGTCTGCTAAATAATAACTTGGTAAGTACAATATTCTGACGATTCTTCCAAGAGGTATAAATTCCTGGAGCTTGCACTCAAACAATATTGCCCCAATACTCGTCACGAGAAACTTAAAGGTTTGTGCAAGGCACGCTGGGTTAAAAGATTGACAATATCAAAACAAAGATTCTATGCTTGAGAGATAACATTGATATAGAATTCCAGAGATGGCACGATGAAGCAAAGCAGCTAGTTTCATATATTGGGACTGAAGAGGAAATGCCGAGAGTTCCAACAGTTCGGTGTAATCTTTATTACAAGAGACCATTCCTTTTATTGATATCTTACTGCAACAGTTGCAGAACCATTTCTCTGCAGACAACTGCTGGCCAGTGAATGCTTTGCTGAGTCTAATACCATCTTTAATGGTCAAACTAGGGATGCCTTTCCCAGAGTAATTTGAACCGTGGCGTTATAACCTGCTAACTCCGAGGTCATTAGATAATGAAGTATTCCGATGGTTAAATATGTGGTCCGGGCAGTCTGACAAGGCCGATTTACCTGATACTTGATAAAATCCTTAGTATCTGCAGATCCAGATTCCTTTCCAAACATTAGAATTTTACTGATATTTGGAAGTACTCTGCTTGCCACCTCTGCGGAAGCAAAGCGTTGTTTCTGACAAAAGGGTATCTGCCTTACCATTAATGAAAATGCATTACAGTAAACACATCGATTCCAAACAAATTGCAGATAGGTTCATTAAAGAACACCCTATACCTTTGTTCAAGGCCAGCCTTTTCGACTAACTGGTGTAGATTTACATGAGGTAATAATATTTTAAACATGATTGTTTCTTTCTCATAAGTATGGAACTTGAAATAAAAGGTCAGTCTGCTTATTAGAAATGTATTGATATAATGTGCAATTTGTCACGTTATGACTGGGACATTTTCATGTTTCTCGTATCAAATCGAATAACCCCCAATAATGCTCACAATCTGTAAATGCATTGAATCAATCGCCAAGTCTCATGCCATGGGTCTTTCTACACAGGAATGTCTACTTTTTCCAGTATTTATACACAATATTCACTTGAAAATTACGGATTTTGTTGTGCTTCAGAAGACATCTAACCATTATCTGATTTCCGTTTTTCTTCCACCCCTCTTCGGCACTTTGTACATTGCATAATGACTTCGCCCTTGTTTAGACCACCCCACACAAACAAATACTGGATCCGACCCTGACACATGTACACACACATGTACACACACACACACACACACACACACACGGTATGCCTGAAATCCGCTGTTTTCGACCATGTATCAAATAGATTAAGCGGATAGGCGCTTTAATTTAAATCCCACCACACCTAACTGCATATACTTAGGGACGTTAAATTGGGCGTGGATGAACATTCACTAAGTGATGAATGGAAACGTATGATGATTAGCTGTAATGTTCGTATTAATCCATAGTATTTACTCAGGTTTGAGACGATATTACGTTCTAGTCCAGTAATAATCCATTGTGCAGTATTGCTACTTTATTTTTGACCGAAGTCACTTCACTGTTTCAACATGTAGGTAGTGTACACGATACGACGTTATCATGTATTGAACTGAAACTGTTGTGCTGGTTGTGCGCCGAGAGCTGAAAAAAAGGCATACATTTTCATCTTGATCGGGTAACAACTTGATGTTCAACTGAAACTGTTATGTTGGTTAGAAGGCAGAGAGTTCATGAAAGCACAAATTTTCACCCTGATCGGGTAACAGTTCACCTGAAACTGTTATGTTGGTTAGCGGGCCGAGAGGCACACATTTTCATCCTGGGCTAACAACTTGGTGACGCCGGTAGTGTACACGACACAATTTTGTCGTGTGATCATCAGAAACTGTTATGTTGGTTGGCGCGCCGAGAGCCAATAAAAGGCATACATTTTCACCCGGATCAAACAACAACCTGCCGACGGCGAACCTATCGGACATCTATACGTATGGTTGATATAGGTAGGCTTTGTTTAGCCATTCGAATCCAGAATGGAGCTGGGATCAGCATATGTGGTATTGACATGATTATAAAAGCCACAACAAATTACTGCTGAATGTAAACTATGATGTCAAAATATTTTTCTTGTATATGTTTTAACACACTTTCGAATCACATGCACGTGTTGGTAAGTGCGAGCTGTGGTGTGAAATAGTACTTTTGTATTTGCTTCCGTCTTTTGTGCGTAGCCTACACAAACCGCTTCACTGTGGGCGTGGCATATATGTTACGTACGAAAAGCGGATTGTGCACAGGCTGATGAGTAGCCCAGACATATCTATGTCTGCGTATGTAAAGATGTGTACTTTTTGTGTGCACAAATTCAGCTTTGTGTTGATTTCAGTATGTATAACTTAATGGAGGTATAGGTTCAAACATGATACATAGGGTTTGATGTTCTGAGTCGGTACCACATATATATATATATATATATATATATATCCCAAAACACAAACACACACTCACACACTCACACACTCACACACTCGAACACACTCGAACACACTCACACACTCGAACACACTCGCACACATACACACACGTGCACATTATAAATTAAGAGACGTTTCTAAAACATTGGGATGATACAGTAAAATAAGTTAATATCATTAAAATATTATTATAGAAAATAACGATTTAAGTCTGTATTGCAATGCCAAACTATAATTGTCGTACGTGATACGCGTGTGTGTTCAAGTTGTAAACACAGGCTGTGTTCTTTCTATTTAAATCATCATTTCGAACACATTTTTCTATCTGCATCAGGCCAAATGCGGCTGATTCATCATAGTAGCTACAAAGTATTTTCATGCGCATATTTCATTATGTTCGAAAGCTAAAACAAATTTAGGGTGTCGATGCTACAAAAAGGAAACGGCGTTTAGAAATGTGTTAACTCGATTGATAAATGTCTCGAATACTAAATCTTAAATGGTTTATATCGAAATCTACGATTTGAGCTTAATGTTTATATCTACCGAATAGTATCCTATTTACTGACCACAAACATAGTAGAGATTGGAATAAATATGGATATTTATATTCCACTGTATACACGATTTGTGGTCTAAATGTTGGTGTTTATTACTTGCAACTCTGGTCTCATATATGATATCTCTTGCAGTCGTTATACCATTTGTGTGTTTAGTGAGCGCTTGCTCTACGTATTTGTTCTAATCGTTTCCCAGCCTATACTTTATTTTCCAATATGGGGTCTGGAAATTGACCTAGACAAAGAATTGTCCACAAAAGGACCAAATTTGAAATCGATAGAATTTTCAAATAATCAAGTTGGCGATCAATTACACAGCCTACCAAACTGTTGTGACAATATGCAGTACTTAATTTATTATATATTTATTATATAATGATCTATTTTATTACCAATAATTTATCTTATTAGTAACGGTAGTCTTGTATCATTTATCACTCGTCGACCTAAGACTGATAAATTGGATTAATAATGGTAAATACAAAATTTGTTTATGGATCTTATACAATAAAACTACTAGTATTAGTACCATTAATAGTTATACAAACTGAAAACATATTAATGAGTATTGTTTATTCTTTGAGGTAGCTGGCGATCATAAAACTAAATGTGTCGTTCTAATGCATTAAACAATTTAACAAATACACGAAATATACACAATTTTATTTACTAATCAATATAAAGCTACAGAGAGGACAGCATATATTTTACCAAAAAAAAATTATCTACGCGAATAAGAGAACTTGATTTGATACACTTTATCGGATTTTACCAATGTGTAGGATATATCATTAATAAACTAGTGTGTGTGTGTGTTTCGTTGCGCGTGCGCATAATACAAGATATGGTAATTGAAAATATAATATGATGAAATAAATCTTGTAGAAAAGGTCGTTGATGTAAATGAATCTAGCTAAAACAAGCACATCTCGACAACGCAATAATGATGAATAAAATACAGTTATTACTAGTAGCAATAATAATAATAATAATAATATTTTTTAATTATTATTATTTATTATTATTAAATTTATTATTATTATTATACAAACTAATATGTTACAGCTGTCTATTTGACACTCAGCATTTATCTAGCATATTGTTATAATATTGTGCAGGTATCAAGGATAACCACGATATACTGGTAAATGGCTTCTGATTGGTTATAACAGATTTCCACGAGAAGATCTCGTCTCATTTTTAATTGGCTGATCAATGGCCAATGACCTTGACATCGTCCCACATACGCAGTCGGATTGTGATGTACTCGTATCCATGGCGTCCTTATCAACAATATGTACCAATGGCTGACTGTCTCCTGGTAGCTGAATATTGGCACTTGTCATGGTATTGATACCATATCCTGACTTTAGTGTGTAATAGTGGTCTTGTGATAACATACCGTAGTCAGAGCGGAGTTTTAATTCGTGTTTAATCCTACGGATAAATCGTGATAATCATGGCGTCAATAAATAAAGAAGAATCTGATTTATCTATCTAGATTTATCTAATGATGTCATCTTCATTGGATATTAAACAATGTTGTTATTCTAGGCGAGTTAACTTCTAACTTTGAGCTAACCTTTGTTTTTTGACATATACAGATCCCCCAACGATCACTATAATAATTAACAGTACTGCGCCGCATACAACAGAAGTAAGTAATATCACTGAAAATTGATAAATATACATATTATTCGGCAATTAATATATGTATATATAAATGTATGTATGCGTGAATGCATGTGTGTATGGATATATGTAGATGTGTAGATGTTGATGTAAAGGTTACTGTTTTATGGCCACTTTTGTCCACATGGTTGGCTAAATGGATCGAGCAACAACAAAGGTTAATGAGGCAAAGTGAAAAATATATGTAGGTGTTATGTTTATGCTATGTATATATGTATACGTATGAGCCAACTAAGTTGTAAAAGCACTAAATATATTACGCATACCTGATGAAAATGTAAACATAAAAGTTGTTCGTGATCCTTTTCCGGGTTCCTCTGTAAAGGGGATATAAACAATTGTGACCTCATTATAAAGGGAATTTCTCTAAATATAAAGCTTTTATGCTATGATAAGATACTTTAAGTTACCTCCTTTACCTTTTTTAGAACAGTTACCCACTACACCATCCCACGTGTTTCCTTTACAGTAGAGACGCCATATTTTGTCATTCGATTTACAACCAATCACAGCCTCATAATCTTCACGTTTGTACCACGCATGCGCCGGTGGCGTCAGATCTGAACAGCCGACAACTAGGCGAATAAAAACATAGTTGTAATTTACCACTTGACTACCTGAAATGCACGTGTATTGCTATGAATATGATATATTAGTTAATGTTTATATTTATCACACGCCCATTATTATTATTATTATTATTAGAATAATCAACACCATTGCTGCTGCTACAACAACAACAACTAATACTACTACTACAAATAATAATAATAATAATACTAATACTAATAATAATAATACAGATTACATTACATACATGTATACTGCACCAAATATCTAAAGTTGTCTTTCAGCTGTGATAACATATGGACTTCGACTTTATTGGTCTTCGATTTATAAAGATGTCTTTTTCTCTCTGTTCCACCACACATTGTTAAGTTCACTCCTAAATCTCTCTCAATAATAAATCCATATAACTGATGACAACTCGTATATAATGACTGCTCTTCTCTATCTAGAGCACCAAAGTCAATAAGCCACAAATCGATTGTTTGTCCGGATTGAGCTTCTATTACCCAGGGTGCTCTTGGTGATCCACATCCGGTCTCCGCTGTCACATGACTCGATATATAGCCTTGGTTATGTTTTACTTTGTTCTGTGATGTGGATTGACATCTACTTTCTGGGATGGCAACTGTCAACAAAAGGAAACAAAATGTAATCTTTTACGTGCCCACTGGATGCCTTAAACCATAAAAGTGTATCTGACAATGGGTTGTATGACTATAGTTGGCAGCTAAAACAAAACAATTACACGCTTAAGATAAATTGTGATGGTTGAATTGTAGAAATAGTATGTGTGTTTATATATATATATATATATACATATATATATTATTGACAAGTACATTCCACCGAAATGATAAATTATTGCAACACATTCGATATAGTGTTGGCTTCCAACAAATGAGAGTAAACGACTTCTGTACACATGATCCAGATTTTAAGGATGTTTAGTGTAAAAGTTGTTTAAGATGATATAAAATCCCATAGTTTGCTACATCTACGGAGTTCTAATTTCCTCCCATTAACTGGTTCTAATACTTGTTCATACACTAAATGTTTGAAAATCTACAATCGAATGAAGTAATATTTTCAATAATCGTTATCAATGCTAGTGACTCACCTGGAACACAGGTATATTCCACATCCAGATAAGAGTGTAAATCGGCAAGACAGGCAGTATTCGCACTAGTTAATTCGGGATTTGTAAGAAGAACTCTACAACGTTGTCGACCGGAACACCACCTATCGGTCAAACCAAGAACATCGTTCTGACAACCCAAGTATCCCAGGTCATTTTTGACGCACTTTCCTATGCGCATGCGTCCAAATTTGGCTGATCCAATTAGAATGACTTCATCTTTAGCGCAATCGGCTACGAACTCCATATCGTCACATACTTCTTTGTGCTCTGGAAGGCAGTACATGATGAATATTTATTAAAATAAAACAGTTATTTTGTTTCGGGTATGATCCGTTCTTTATTTTAATTATATGTTCATAGCTGGCTAAGGGCTATCACTGAACCTATAAACTGTGTTAAATACATTCATTACATAAAAACTATCAAGAATATAATACAATAAGTGACATTTATATAGCACCCTATCCACCTAGATAGCTGCTCTAAGGTGGTTTACATAATTATTATCCTGAACTTATACCTGTATTAATCCAGCGCACACCTCAACTGCCAAGAGAGTATACATCGTACACTGGCATTATAGGCCCAAAACGTTACACAGACACGCCAGTCGCCACATGATATCGTTGCATCTCCGGTGCCTAGAACCCATAACCCTTCAGTTACGAATCCTGCGCTCTAACTAACAACGCCATCGTGACCTGACGATACTCGCCGCCAAACAAAATAAATTATGAAAAACATGCATACATACATACATACATACATACATACATACACATATACACACACACACATAATATATATATATATATATATATATATATATATATACATATATACACACACACACACACACACAATATATATATATATATATATATATATATATCCATGCATAATAATACAACAAATTCGTATACATACCACATCTAACTATTCTTCCTGTCCATATATACCACACTGTTAGCACCAAACTACAATACAATTGTACAGTCATACTGATTGACGAATAATTTATATATATATATATATATATATATATAGTCAATGTGAAATGCACGACGTTAATGGTGGATCTCTCCCCCTTTGACTGCTCTTGATGCTCTAACTCAACACCACGAAATTGTTTCTTTTAATATGGTATTACAGTGTAAACGGTGTTATATATATAAACAAGTTATCCGTGATCTACAAGTAGACCCAACGATTTCATAACAATCCACCGAGTAGTTCTTAAATTAGTGAGCATGTGTCAATGCTTAAACACAGATCCACTCACAGTGAATTCCAGCGATTGTGCTTTCCAATATGGCGTCGACGCTCGAGCTAAACAAAGAATGTACCAGGATGTGGACTAGTCATTCTACAGCTGACCTAACAACCTCTGACCCAGTTCACGTCATTTGCATAACGGAAATATAATACTCGCGCTCATTTGGCGGGAAATTTGTATTTGTATTGTTAGTAGTCAAATGGGACCTTTTCGTTTGCTTCCGATTTTTGTGCGTAGCGTACATATAACCGCTTCCGTGTGGGCTTGATATATTTGTTACGAGCGAAAAGCGGATTAGCTGGGCCACACAGGCTGAAGAGTAGCCCGGGCATATATAGGTCTACGTATGTATAGATGTATGAAGGTGTACGTTTTATGTATGCTTAAAGTGAATTATTTATTGATTTAATATATGTATAGATTAATGGAAGTATAGGTAATAAATGATGTATAGGCGTTGATGTTCTGAGTAAGTGCCACCATATATAAGTATCGTATAAAACACGCACACGCACGCACCCACGCACACGCACTCGCATACACACATATACAGAAAATGCGGTATGTGCACAAAAGTGGCCGTGTAACAATATTGTCCATACCACAATCTGAACATTGGGATATACTACCCGTAGAAAGTGTAAATGAAATCTGTTTCGACGCGCTTCAGTTGGAAGGAATATCCATAGATGGGATAGAATGGAGAAATATAATGTTTGCCACGGCAGTGTCACGTATATCATTAAAATACATTGATCTATCTACTGGCCATCGCAATAAAACCATATGAACATGTCCAACTGGTGCATATCATCTATCTCACCTTTGTCTGAACCGTTATCAACGACGCCATCCCACGGGTTTCCGTTTGTCTGTCGTTCTATTTATTGCCAATCATAGCTTCGTTATCTTCGCATTTGTACCACGCATGCGCAAACATAGGTAATCCTGCAATCTTGAAATCACAGCATAGAATTGTTTAATATCAAACTCTTCCCACTGGGCCATTAACAGATCTGGATATAAATACAGTTACAACGACTTTTGATATGACATCACGTAAACATGCTAATATTATTTATTCTCATATGACATTATTAGCATTATACAATGTCACATCTGCTTATATATATATATATATATATATATATATATATATTATCTTTGGTGATGATCTTATATCTAGAAACACCTATTGGAGTATATTATGTTATTTTATTGAATGCATACTAAATAAAGATGTCAGAATGTTGTTCTAATTTTAGGAAATGTATTTTCTAGTTTAACCTCGAGTCATTTTAATTATTATTATTATTAATATTATTGTTATTTAAAATTTAGCCTTTTGTAATTATTTAATCAAGTAGTAAACTGGCCATTCTCAGTTTTGGCTTTGAGCCAAAACACTGTTTTCTCCGTGAAAGTTTAGCTTTTAGCTCAAACCTTATTTCAATGTTTTGTACAAATTAATCGATTATTATTATTATTATTATATAAATATATATTAGTAATAGTAATTTTATTTACAATTTCCAATCATGATAATAATAATGAGATTTGAAAGTTAAAATATATTAATATAACACACATACAATGTGGAAATTGTCGGCCCAATATAGCAATGTGATGTCTTCCTACTAGCGCCTACAATTGATATTATTATCAGAACACAAGAAATATGAAAGAGAATAATTTGGCAATGAGGAACAATGGATTCGTGTTATCCTAAATAAAGGCATATAATTGTATCAGAGAATTAGAGATGGCATGCACCCTTTCAAATCAAATCAGGACATTCTTTTACCGATAACATAGCACACTGAGATGAGGACACCAACGTAGCATGACACAATAGACAGCCATTAAATATAGCAATTACAGCACTTACTTTGAGCCACAGTCATTACAATAACCATAGGTGCATTTAACAGAGCTATGGTAAGCACTCAAGAAATGTGTTTTCAATTTTTGTTTGGTATGTGTTCGAGATGAATTATTCGGAACCATACTAGACCATTGTTCTATATATGTGGAAATGTATATAGTGGAAGTTTGCTAGCAAAATTGCACTTGCAACGTGTGATATGAAGTAAATTGGTTTGTCTAGTTGTGTGGATATTTTGAATTTGATGGTTAAATTGGAATGTCGAATTAAATGATAGTGGTAGTCTATTATTAATAAAATCGGGCAAAAACAAGGTGGTTTGGTATTCATATAAATCCCTGAGTTTCAAAATACCAGATCGTTTGAATAACGTGTCTGTATGACTGTTTAATCCAGATTTATTGATGGTGCGAATTGCACATTTTTGTAGTTTAACTGTCTTGTTCGTATTAGCATGACTAATATTTCCCCAGGCTAGTATCTCGTAGGACAAATGCGGATGGATTAATGCAAAATAAAGTGTTCTTAGGCTGTCATACGCTAAAAAGTGTTTTACTTGATTAAGTAAACAAAATGGCTCATGATATTTTACTATTTACAAGGTATAAATGTTTTTTCCGTGTTACTGTTTCATCAATATAGATGCCAAGACATTTATTTGCCTGATCAGTAAAGTTTAAACCAATTCTTTCCAGTTTTATGTCAGCTATATTTACATTGAATTCCGCTAAGTTACATCTCGCTGTTTTCGGATGTATAACAATGTATTTAGTTTTATTTGCGTTCAATGCAAGTTTATTTACACAGAACCATTCATATAAATCATTAAATGCTTTATTGGCGTTGATGTAGAATGTATTTAAATTATAATGGGACGAATATAACGTTTTATCGTCCTACAAAAGATGAAATATAAAAATTACTTGATTTACCAATATCATTGACATAAACAAGATAAAGTAAGCGGTCCAAGATGGACTCTTGTGACACGTCACACTTTATTGCTCTCAAGGAAGACTTAGAATTGCCAAGTTCGACATATTGGATTCTATCGGAAAGTAATTTTCAAAGTATATGTTTGCTATATGCCACGAATACCATAATTATTTAATTTCTGAAGAAGAATTTTGTGACTTATCATATCAAAAGCTTTGGAGAGATCACACAGAGTAGCCAGGGTATATTCGGGATTTGTTTTATTACTAGTGTGGGCACTGTGATTAACTAAATGCTTAATTAGATGTATAGTGGAGTGTCTTAAACGAAATCCATATTGGAGCTTATATAGGATATTATTCGGATTCAAACATGATATCAATTTGTCAGACATTTTTGTTTTCTAACAGCTTGGAGAAAACCGGAAGTAAGTTAATAGGGCGATAATGTTTTGTCTTTTGACTTGAAAATGGGTATAACTTTAGCTAATTTCAATTTACCTGAATCTAGGCCGGTAGCGAGACATCTATTTATAATGTGAGCGATAGGCACGGCAATAATATTAATAGAATGTTTCAGTATCTTACTCGATATTCCGTCGTGGCCAAAACCAGATTTAGATTTAAGTTTTCGAGTAGTTTCAATAATAGTAGATGGAATAACTGGTTCTAAAAACATACTATGGAAAACTGGATTTGGCATGTAATCTTGCAAGTTACGTTTAGTTGTGGCTACATTTTGACTGGTTGTTTTGCCTGTTTTGGAAAAATAATCATTAAAACCCTCGGCTGCCTTCGAGGTATGGGTTACAGTTTGGCCATTAATTGAAAACGAAAGGGGCAACTTTATTTTGTAATTTTTTCCATTAGTTTGTTTTAATATGGACCAGGTTATTTTCATATCGTGTTTATTTTCACCCAGCATTGATTTGTAGTATTACAGTTTCATGTTACGTTTCAGTTTATTGAATGTATATATACCTATCACCAGACCTAGCCAGTACCTTGTCATCGAGAACAATTCCAGATTCATCTATGTTTAAACTTTTGGTGTCAAATTTCAGATCAGGATGTCGTTTCAGAATTCCATACCACCACTTATTTCATGGCTTTCCACCATTGAAATTCTTACCATACGTTTTCGCATACTGCCCAACATATATTAAAAACTGTTTCTTGCCTAATCGTACACTCATGTCTATCCGGCTTCATGCATAGTCAACCAGATTGTTCTCTTGTTGGTAAGTGAACCTGGACACCCTCCCAGGAATTACATCAAGTGTTACCTTCTCATTGATGTGTTGTCGGTGGTATATTAAATGTGGTTTGGACTACTCGCTGGGATATCTAGCTTGAGTTGACTGCCTGAATCGCTGCAAGCATGTCAGTCTCATTCTAAAGCCTAGTATGTGTGGGCTTTGAGTGTGGGTAGGAGCTGTTATCCAGTTAGCATCCCTAATATGTGACTTACATTTAGCCCATGAAATGCGTACCACATGGATATACATGATATGAATTTACTATTTATCGTTCACAAGACAAAATGTGATTACCTAATCGATTAATAACTTGAGTACTACAGTGTTACTATAAGACACCCGTGCCACTTTATTGTGGTCTTGTAATGCTCTCGTTCAATACCATATTGGGGAAATAAGAAAAAAGCTAATTATTAAATTAGCTTTAAATGATTCCTACAACATTTCCTATTATCACTAACAAGCTTATTCTACATTTAGTTGTATTATTAACATTATGCTAAATTAATTGATAACGTGTCATAATAACAAACAGTTAATAACAATAAAACATGATTTACTGATCAGTGACAATTATACAAACCTAAATCAGTCTACAGACCTTAAAGTCGATGGTAACTATGTTTGATCTTATTATCAGACGAGGAGAGCTTGTTGTAAATATATATATATATATATATATATATATATATATGTACGCTTAGTTATTGTTTTACTGATAATTATAATTGATTGAATGATTTAAATCATTTAGTTTCGGTGCTAGCCATACCTGAGACGTATGGCTGAGATGCGACTTCCTAGATAACACCCCATATTTATTATAAGGGACATTACTACCGTTATAGTTTAATGATTACGTAATTAAACATATGAAATTTGGGGATATAATATATAGTACAAATTACATTGATGAAGATAGTTTGATAGGTTTCATCACGACCATTTTATATATATGCTTGTTGGTTAGATCATTATATAAATACTTTTTGTAGAAACATCATGATTACTATTAGGCCCACATCATATTTATACTCGCATGTTATTATTCAAGTAATTATGAAAATACATTTTACTAATAATTCTGAAATATACAGATTTTGGTAATTTCAAAAATACTAAAATAATTCGCAACTGCTGCCACTAATTTAGCGCTTCAAATTTTTAACGTATTAATACGGACATTTATTGTGATGTGTGAGCATTATAATTTTGTGTGTGCAGAGAATCTGTCCTATTATATGCCATCAAATAAGTAACTGTCGTAAATTTAGTCTAGTTGGAATCAAACGCCAAAGACCGGCCGAGGGTTGTCGAATAGGCTAAATATAATAATAGTTAAGCTTAATTTCCCCGGAAAAACAACTCCAAGAGCAATTTTAAAAGTGTTCCTTATACTTAACGATGAAAAGATATTCCTTTTATATTACTTTCACGGCCACGGCTTATGCAACCATCGACACAACAATAATTCACCGTGTTAATAAATCTCATTTTGCAGTCTGCGTTCCTTTTTGCCCCGGCCGGAAGTTGGGACCTATTTGCCATCAAATCTGCGGCTGTGTTCAGTCTAGTTTTCTTTCAGATCAATGGGGTTTGACCTAAAATTGGTGAATTAGATCTAGCGCCCTACTAGTAGTATTAGATTGTTGACAAGGTAATATCTTGAATCATATGTGTGTGCTTTGTCTAATATATATATATATATATATATATATATATATATTAGTTTGTGGACACGTTAGACTTAAATTCACTCGACGATTTCTCGCTCATCTTAATTTTTTTATGTCAAAACTACTATAGTACTGAAGGGAGTGAAGCCCATTAGATTAGGACCACACAATCTCTTTTTTAATCTTGAAAATACAAAATAAATATTGAATATTCAAGAACACGTTTTGAATATCAATGAAAAAATGCTTCCAAATAAATCTAGCTAGGGCTACTTATCAGTTTTGAATCAATATATCGTTATTGATCTATGTAGTCTATTCATATAATTTTAGAGTGGCATCCTCGTTTTCTTTCAATTTATTCAATATGTAATGCTGTGGTTTGGAAGCAAAATGGCAAATTTATCGAAGCTGGAGTAACAACTTGATGCGCTAAGTAAATCGATAGAAAATGAAGATCTTGTTTATAAATATTATAAATACATATAGATCTACTGACTAAGTCCAGGAACTTATCCTAGTTTGTTTATGTTAATGTTGATATTAACTATTTATCACATATTATGAAAAGCAGAAATAATTGCCGATGCACAAGACTGACAGGACCTTTAGCTATGATTGGGCATGCAGGACATGCAGGGAAAATACCACTTGATGATGATAATGGACTAAAGCTTAAGCAGATAGTCGTATGACTGAAAATTCGGAGAACATTATGTTGGTGATGATGGCAGTACGTTCGATTTAGGGGATTGCCTCTTTGGTTGGATTAACAGTAGGTCATCAACCTCCAATGGTCTACCCTCTTTGCAAATGCAAGACAAAACCAATCAGAGTCCATATAAGTTATAACTTTCAAGTATTACCTTCTGGATTGCAATAAGATATCACATGTTTCTTGATCTACTATTTTCAAAGTGACACTTCATATTACATTGGGTTTTGAAACAATTAACAGTAGCATGCAAAATTTTGCCAGGATTTTCAAAGAAATAATAACCTAACTGCAAGGTTATTGGTATTTGTCTGATTAGCTCCACGCAAACAATAATGCATATTTAATAAAGTGTCCTCACTATCAGGAGCCATTCAAAGGCACTGTACAAATAATATGTAATATAATAAAACCCCAAATAATATTTATGTAAAAAAGCCTTTTAAGAGATTTAAAAGATAATTATTATTTATCTATGAAAGCGACCTTAAATAACCTACTCCACAAAGTGGGGGCGGCAACACTAAACGCACCATTATAAGCTAATTATAATATATACACCAAGCCTATCATTTACGGTGTTGTTTAATTGGTACTAATTGATCTCAACACCGCCAGGGATGACATTGATATTAAAATTTAGCTTTATACATATATTGTTATGAAATAATCGTATTATATTTGCTATATCTAAATTTATTATATATATATATATATATATATATATATATATATATATATATATATATATATATATATTCTTTTTTTCTTGAAAAAAGCGCTTTATAAGTTTGGCTTTATAATAATATTAATAATAATTACAGGGATTTATAGGTATGGGACATATTTCGGATGGTGTGGCCATACCATGGTACACACCTTGATGTACATGTTACATGTTTACATCTAGATATTATCTGGCTAACAATCATTAAAATTACAACAATTAGTAACCTGATGATGTATGTCACAGTATGTGTCTGCATCCTTTGTGAATCACATGCTCTTGAAAACTAGTTTTTAGATAATCCTTGTACTATTAAAAGAGTGATAGAGCAGTTAGACACTACATGTATGTCTATACTGGGGGACTGGAACTCGGACATAAGTGACAACGAATCAATTTTTATACACTCTTTAAACAGGTTTTTTTTCTGAGGTGAATTGCTGGTTGTTATGTACTGAGCTGTTACTACCAGCATATACCTTTGCCTATTTTAGTGAAAACATGGGATTCAACTTCATGTTTGGACCACGTGTCTCCACCATTGATGGTCACAATTTAAATGATGTTCAAATTATAGATGTGTTATGTGGTATTTTATAAGTTAGACCACATTCCCGCATATAATTATATTAATCTGGAACTAGTACTTCAAGTTGAAGGTTCGTCAACCCAAGAATGTAAGAAAATCAGCTGGGAACAATTTAGTGATGGCTGTATCGAAGCCTATGCTGTGCTGAGGCAACAAAATATAACCTGGAAAACGTAGACATTCCACACGGTGATATTACATCTAATGATGCAAACTGCACAGATGATGCACACGCATTTGCCACAAATGTGTTTTATGATAATATCATGGAATTAATGATGAATGCTAGTGATGAACTTGTGAGTCGGCAGGATGGTAGGACAAAACTATGCAAATGTAGACTTGGCTGGAATGACCATGCCAGATATCTCATTACTGCTGTCAGAGAATGCTTCGTAATCTAGGGTTGATGCTGGTAAACCGAAATATGGTCCAGAATTAGGTCTAATTAAGACACCTAGGGCAAGGTTTAAATATTCAGTACGTTTTCTTAAAAATCATTAATTGTCGATGTTCTGTCACTTACGATCAATGGTCAAATAATCCAGGAAGTTTATAATGTGAAATATTTGGATTATGTTGTTTCTAATAAATGACGTGATGACAAGGAGATTATGTGGCCATGCTGACAACCGTATGCTATAGGTAAGACGCTATTGCGGAAATATTACGTTTGTTCCACAGAAGGGAAGTTGACTTTGGTTAGAACATTCTGCTCTCCTTTGTATACTGCTCAGCTGACGTGGAATTACACACTAGCAAGAATATATAAACCCATGTTGCTTATATTAATGTGTTTCGTTTAATGCTAAATCATCTTAAATATGGCAGTCCCTCCACCATGTTTGTAGGATGCCATATGCCAAATAGTAAAGCTGTAATTTGAAGCCTTGTATATAAAATCGTACTGAGACTCGATACCTCTAGTAATAAGTTAGTATTTGCAATGATTAAAAGAGATTTAAAGTGGTAAGCCAGGATACGACAACGTTGTAGCTCTGATGTTGTTGATTCTAATTTCAGTATTACGAACAAATTTCTACATCAAAGATAAGTTTTGTTATGTGTAACAACAACCTGTACAGGTTAAGCCTGATATATCTGTGTCATTTTGTCTCATAAAACTAAAGTAATGAGAGATAGAGATAGATAGATAGATAGATATATAGATATATAGATAGATAGATAGATAGATAGATAGAGAGAGAGAGAGAGAGAGAGAGATGGTTGATGAACTGGTGATTGGGTGGGAGTGAATTTGAGTTGGTGAGTGAGTGAGTTAATGTTTGTGTTGGCGAGTTAGTGAGCATAGCAGTGCGTGACTGAGTGAGTGAGTGAGTGAGTGAGTGATGGAGTATGTAGGTAAGTCAATCAGTAAATCAATCAGTCAGTCAGTTAGTCAGTCATATGTTTATAACTGTAGCATGTCACACGTAGGTTACCGCAAAATAAAGAGCAAACAAACTAGTGTTTCCCTTCAAATCGAACCCTAACCTACACGTTTACTCCTCTGTAAAACATCAGAAAAAATTCATATTTCTTGGTACAGAACATTATTTCGCTGAGATAAATGGATCAAATTGGAGTTTTAGAGTCATTTCAAGAACACTACGATATATTTTGCAACAGATTATTCAGTGTACCCAACATCATCTAGCCAATTCATGTTATATAATCTAAACAAACTAATTGGTATGGCCGAGTCTTATTATATTAAATAGAAAATATTGTCAAACAAATAATTATAAACTGATTAAAGGAATATTGAATATTGAATATACTACAATAGGCTATCGTCAGCCATTTGTTATTTAGTTTTCAAAATAAAAAGGGTAACATTCACAATATAATGTACGCAAAGTGTATCATAAAATAATAATAATAAAACTTGTACAAATATAAAACAATGATGCCATAAAATAGAATAAAAATATTACATGTATCATGGATCTTTTAATAAACCTTAATAAGAATAGTTTACACACTTATCTATATCATACATCAACTACATTATCAAATAGATATAACAAAACACACCAAATCAATTAAGTACCATACGAATATATGTTGTCTACAAGGTGAATATATGTTTTAGCAACAAAAAAACGTTCAAAAAATTTTAGAGCTATATTAAAAAAACCTTGATAAAATAAAAAATTTAAAAATATAAAAAATACTGATTAAAAAAATTTTTATTAAAAATAAAACTAGTATTTTTAAAATATAAAATCTTATCAATTGGGGAGCAAGTGAAGATCGGTGACAAATATCTTCGTTATAAGATTATGTGACGTTGTAATGTTTGTCAAAAACTGAAACCAATTAAGAGTAAATCAAAATAAAAATTATAAAAAAATGTGATAACGACTAAATATATTGTACCCACATATATAATTATAAGAGAAAAACATAACAGTCATTAAGTGGTTGAATGTAATATTTATTTAATCTGAAGAGAGATAATTCAGACTAAAGTTCTACATATTATAAAAGGAAGATTAAGAATATAATATTACAGCTTTCTTGCGTTTAGCTGCGCGATCAAATACAACATATTTCCTGCAGATCAAAATGGCCTCGTCGATAACGTAATGCAAATCCTAGTCAACGGATGTTATGGTACTGATTTACTCAATTTACGTTTAAGTCCTTTTTGACAATGCACTCAAGTCTAAAGTTTTGATGTGAAACCCCTTAAATTGTGTATGTTTGTATTTTATATTCCTGTTTGGGTGTTTGAAAACATATTTAATAAAAAAAAGAGGGGTGATTACAGAGATAAGTTTCTTTGGGGGTAGTAATTTAGAGGTATTATTAATTTTGTGTTGGCGATTGTAATACTGCTCAGTGAGTGGGAACTATATGAGGAAAGAAAAGAAATAATATAAACTCATATGTTTAAAATTAATGTGTTTCCGTTTAATGGCTAAAAACTTTTTCCCTTCAAATCGAAGCCCTCCCCCATTTTTTACTCCTCTGAAAAAAATAGTAAAGCTTAATTTGAAGCCTTATTTCGCTGAGATATACATTAGTTTTAGTATTTGCAAGTTAGATATATTTTGCAACAGATTATTCAGTGTACCCAACATCATCTAGCCAATTCATGTTATATAATCTAATACAAACTAATTAGTATGGCCGAGTCTTATTATATTAAATAGAAAATATTGTCAAACAAATAATTATAAACTGATTAAAGGAATATTGAATATTGAATATACTACAATAGGCTATCGTCAGCCATTTGTTATTTAGTTTTCAAAATAAAAAGGGTAACATTCACAATATAATGTACGCAAAGTGTATCATAAAATAATAATAATAAAACTTGTACAAATATAAAACAATGATGCCATAAAATAGAATAAAAATATTACATGTATCATGGATCTTTTAATAAACCTTAATAAGAATAGTTTACACACTTATCTATATCATACATCAACTACATTATCAAATAGATATAACAAAACACACCAAATCAATTAAGTACCATACCAATATATGTTGTCTACAAGGTGAATATATGTTTTAGCAACAAATATAACAGATTGCTAAATTATCTTCATGAGATTCTATCATATAAAGATATACACTTGTGTAAAATAAGTAAATCTTAAAAATATAAAAGCAATATCATGCATGTAACATTCATAAACTGTTTATTCAAAATAATATACTACGTCATTTTCTACAAATATAAACACCTCTTGATGCAAGTTGGTTGGAGCAAGTGAAGATCGGTGACAAATATCTTCGTTATAAGATTATGTGACGTTGTAATGTTTGTCAAAAACTGAAACCAATTAAGAGTAAATCAAAATAAAAATTATAAAAAAATGTGATAACGACTAAATATATTGTACCCACATATATAATTATAAGAGAAAAACATAACAGTCATTAAGTGGTTGAATGTAATATTTATTTAATCTGAAGAGAGATAATTCAGACTAAAGTTCTACATATTATAAAAGGAAGATTAAGAATATAATATTACAGCTTTCTTGCGTTTAGCTGCGCAATCAAATACAACATATTTCCTGCAGATCACAATGGCCTCGTCGATAACGTAATGCAAATCCTAGTCAACGGATGTTATGGTACTGATTTACTCAATTTACGTTTAAGTCCTTTTTGACAATGCACTGCAAGTCTACAATTTAATGTCTTACTTATTGTGTATGTTTATATTTTATATTCCTGTTTGGATGTTTGAATACATATTATAAAAAAAAACATGGGGTGATTACAGCTAGATAAGTTCTTTGTAGTAATATTAGAGAATTATAATATATTCAATAAATAAAATTAACAAACACATTCCTGTTTGGGATGACGTTGAAACCACATGCTATTGCTTTCTGAAAGCTTGTGTAAAAGCTTGTGTATTTATCTATTGCGATTACGATTGCGATTACCCAATGTCTGGTTAATATAATATCTTACCAGTAATTAAACATTCCTTACAAAAGCACACAAGAAGTGAAATAAGTTCAATTCAATTCACCTATAACAAGAAAGTACTCAGCTAGTATGTAGTCTATAACTGTATTTTACTCAAACCAGAAAAGAATCAAGATTTTTAAATAGTGTTTATTTATTTTATTAATGTATTGGTAGATAGATAGATAGAGATATGAGGAGAGAGATGGGGGTGATGAAGATGATTTGATGAACTGGATGATGGTGGGATGAATTTGAGATTGATGAGTATTAAGTTTGTTTGCATATGAGCTACATGCTACTAGTGAGTATATATATTGTGGTAACAATTAAAAACAGTATCAGTTAGTCAGTATATGTTTTTAACTGTGATGTCACACGTGGTTACCGCAAAATAAAACAAACAAATAGTGTTTCCCTTCAAATCAACCCCCAATACAGTTTCCCTTGTAAAAATCAAAAAAATTAATTTCTTGGGAAAAAATTTTGCTGAGATAAAAATCAAATTAGTTTTAAATATTTCAAGTAGATATATTTTGCAACAGATTATTCAGTGTACCCAACATCATCTAGCCAATTCATGTTATATAATCTAATACAAACTAATTAGTATGGCCGAGTCTTATTATATTAAATAGAAAATATTGTCAAACAAATAATTATAAACTGATTAAAGGAATATTGAATATACTACAATAGGCTATCGTCAGCCATTTGTTATTTAGTTTTCAAAATAAAAAGGGTAACATTCACAATATAATGTACGCAAAGTGTATCATAAAATAATAATAATAAAACTTGTACAAATATAAAACAATGATGCCATAAAATAGAATACAAATATTACATGTATCATGGATCTTTTAATAAACCTTAATAAGAATAGTTTACACACTTATCTATATCATACATCAACTACATTATCAAATAGATATAACAAAACACACCAAATCAATTAAGTACCATACGAATATATGTTGTCTACAAGGTGAATATATGTTTTAGCAACAAATATAACAGATTACTAAATTATCTTCATGAGATTCTATCATATAAAGATATACACTTGTGTAAAATAAGTAAATCTTAAAAATATAAAAGCAATATCATGCATGTAACATTCATAAACTGTTTATTCAAAATAATATACTACGTCATTTTCTACAAATATAAACACCTCTTGATGCAAGTTGGTTGGAGCAAGTGAAGATCGGTGACAAATATCTTCGTTATAAGATTATGTGACGTTGTAATGTTTGTCAAAAACTGAAACCAATTAAGAGTAAATCAAAATAAAAATTATAAAAAAAATGTGATAACGACTAAATATATTGTACCCACATATATAATTATAAGAGAAAAACATAACAGTCATTAAGTGGTTGAATGTAATATTTATTTAATCTGAAGAGAGATAATTCAGACTAAAGTTCTACATATTATAAAAGGAAGATTAAGAATATAATATTACAGCTTTCTTGCGTTTAGCTGCGCGATCAAATACAACATATTTCCTGCAGATCAAAATGGCCTCGTCGATAACGTAATGCAAATCCTAGTCAACGGATGTTATGGTACTGATTTACTCAATTTACGTTTAAGTCCTTTTTGACAATGCACTGCAAGTCTACAATTTAATGTCTTACTTATTGTGTATGTTTATATTTTATATTCCTGTTTGGGTGTTTGAAAACATATTAAAAAAAACATGGGGTGATTACAGCTAGATAAGTTCTTTGTAGTAATATTAGAGAATTATAATATATACAATAAATAAAATTAACAAACACATTCCTGTTTGGGATGACGTTGAAACCACATGCTATTGCTTTCTGAAACCTTGTGTAAAAGCTTGTGTATTTATCTATTGCGATTACGATTGCGATTACCCAATGTCTGGTTAATATAATATCTTACCTGTAATTAAACATTCCTTACAAAAGCACACAAGAAGTGAAATAAGTTCAATTCAATTCACCTATAACAAGAAAGTACTCAGCTAGTATGTAGTCTATAACTGTATTTTACCCAAACCAGAAAAGAATCAAGATTTTTAAATATGTTGTTTTGATTTATTTTTATTAATGTATTGGTTGAGAATGGCTAGATAGATAGATGGATTAATGTATGGGTGGATGGGCGGTGATTGGATGGATTGGTATATTGATGAATGGATGGATGAATGGATGGTTGAATGGATGGATTGATTGACGTTTAGAACATCAAATTATATCTTACCTTTTATCGAAACACATCTTCAGACACTAAATCGATCCTTTAATGACTCCATAGACGAAAGTAATCAGTAATATAACTGAGAATAAAATATTATTGTTTCTTATTAGAAAGTTATGTATATGTAAATTATATTAGTTGCTAATTGTAAATGAGCATAGCTTGGTCTAAATAAGAAAACCACTTTTGGGCAGTGATGGGTGGATGTTTATATCTTTGTCAGTCTATGTTTGTGTAATTTTAAATTGAGATATCTCACCTGTCAAAAATTAGCTCTGAAGTCCATTTGCTGCGCCTAAATCTAAAACAGAAATCACAAATAAAAAGTTACATATTATATTGTCAAGTCAGGTGTAATATAAACGAAAATGCTTCTCCTTCAGTACTTCACATGAGAATAAAATATGAAATTAATAAATTAGTTTTAAATTATTCCTACAACACATCCTACTGGTATTAATAAGCTTTTTGTTTACATTCAGTTGTATTATTAAAATTATGCTAAATTAACTGATAACATGTCATAATAATAAAGAGTTAATAACAAGAAGAATTATTGACTGATCAGTGACAATTATACAAACCTAAATCAGACTACAGAACTTAAAGTCGATGATAACTATGTTTGATCTTATTATCAGAAGAGGAGAGCATGTTGTAGATAGATATGTATGTACGTTTAGTTATTGTTTTACTGATAAATGTAATTTATTGGATGATTTAAATCATTTAGTTTCGGTGCTAGTTACACCTGAGACGTATGGCTGAGATGCGACTTCCTAGATTTGAGACGATATTTCGTTCTAGTCCAGTAATAATCTACTGTGCAGTATTGCTACTTTGTTTTTATTTTAGCTAAATCACTTTAGTGAGTCCATACTGAGTTGGTGTACATTCTCCCGTGGTCAACAAACTGTAATGTTTGTTAACATGGTGAGGGTATATAAAAGGCCTAACTTTTCACTTAGGTTAGAGAAGAACTTCGACGGCAGACTACTCGGACGCGTATCGATATATATGGTTCATATAGGTAGGATTTATTTAGTTATTCGAACCCAGAATAAAGCTGAGGTCAGCATCTGAGGTGTCGAAATGTTTTATATACAGGTTTCTTTTGGACCACAGAAAATTACTGTTGAATATAAACTGTGGTGTCAAAGTAGTTATGATATGTACGTAGCAAGTCACCATTGAACCACACGCACGTTTTAATTGTTGCGAGCTGTGGGTATCAAATGGTATGTTTTTACGTGCTTCCGCTTTTTGTACGTAACCTGCATGTAGCCTCTTCTTGGGCGTGACATATTTGTCGCATACGAAAAGCGAATTAGCTGGTTCCCACAAGGCTGATGAGTAGACCAGACACATGCATAGGTATACGCCCATGTGTATCAATATGTGGAAAAGTAGGGACTATTATATATTTAGATTAATGTATGTCTAGTTGCATTTATATTTAGATTTCTGGATGTATGTCTCAAAGGATATTTAGATATGTTGATGCTCTGTGCTTGTTGCCTCTTTATATGTATCGTAAAACACACACACACACACACATACATATATATATATATATATATATATATATATATATATATATATACACACACACATACACACCATCAATAAATATATATATATATATATATATATATATATACAATACTCTTTCTAATTCCAGTACTAATAATGCTGCTTTAATAATCACAGTACCAGTAGTATTAGTAGGAGTAGTAGTTGTAGTAGTACTAAAAGCAGTATTTATAGTAGGAAAATACTTACATATATAGTGCACAAAATATCCAGAAGCATTTCTAGGTTGTGATAACATATGGACTTCGACTTTATTGGTCTTCGATTTATAAAGATGTTTTTTTCTCTCTGTTCCACCACACATTGTTAAGTTCACTCCTAAATCTCTCTCAATAATAAATCCATATAACTGATGACAACTTGTATATAATGACTGCTCTTCTCTATCTAGAGGCACCAAAGTCAATAAGCCACAGATCGATTGTTTGTCCGGATTGTCCTTCTATTACCCAGGGTGTTTTTGGTGATCCACATCCGGTCTCTGTTGTCACGTGACTAGATAATAACTATTATTGTTATTGATTGCTATGGTCTCTTGCTCTGGCGAACAAGGGTCTCCTGGAATTACTGAAAATAAATTAGTTTTATATTTTAATGTTATTCTACATTTATCTATCTAAAATTGACATACCGAGTCTCTGTGATGCATACAGGTAAAGTTAGAGTTCCAGGTGTAGACACGTCAAAGAATATCATTTATCTTCACCAGATACTAATCTAAAGATTGTGCGTGCGTGTGTGTGTGTGCGTGCGTGCGTGCGTGCGTGTGTGTGCGTGTGCGTGCGTTCATGCGCCATATATGTTTTTTGTATGTGTCAGTTTATGTGTTCATTCTATAATGTTCACCCAGAATTCTATAAAGGTGAAAGGACAACTAGACAATTTAATACCGAATTAATCTTTCCGAGAGACAACACACATCTTATCTAAACTAAATCAGGAGACAGCTACACTAAATGTAATACCTGTAATAGGAACTAGCTGGATAGTATGAGTGTTCGGTGGCATTTCATTGATTGATTTACAAGTTATCAGTAAAATCTTGAAATAAATATGCTGTCTCGGGGCACCTAAAATAATATCCGGAGACATTTGGTGATATGATTATATTTTTGTGTATATATATCACTCTACTAACTTCACCGTGTTAAATTTACTGAAGGCTATTAATGCCATAATAATATATGCCCTATAACAGGGAGCTACAATAATATGTACGCGATGTATCAAGGACATTGGCAGCAATATCGAGAGATTCTTGTGTCAAGAATGCTATTAGACAATGGATATTCTTAATATGGAAGCAGTCAGGTAGCTGTACTAATGTAATTTGTTCATACCTATTTGTACATTTGTGAAAAATAACCTTCATATGTTTAACCAGGGTAATGGAAGATTGTTCAGTCTATAATCCTGATATTTGTAGAGCTTAGAAGCCAAATAAATCATAGTTATTTTATCACCTTTTTATTCTAGAAGCTTTGGAGTCATTCGTAGCCAAATACGTGGATTGCGATGGATTACGATGTTCTAATTTATTGAAGGAGCGGATAAATGGAAATAATTATCAGGATCAATTGCTATACAATCTCTATGTCATTAGTGACTTCAGGATATTATATGTAAACTGTAAAAACTAAAGGATGTTTGTACTCACCTGGTACACAATTATAATTTACTTCTAGGTATACGCTTAAATCAGGCATACATCCTTGGTTATTTGCGTTTGCTTGATCAAGATCCAGGTTAGGTACTTCTACCTGACACCGCTGTCGTCCAGAACACCACCTATCGACTAAATTGAGAACATCACTCTGACAACCCAAGTAGCCGTACGCTTCTTTAATGCACCTTCCCAAGTTCATACGCCCATATCTGGCCACTTCCGGTAAGATGGCGTGATTTGGGGGACATTCGGGTCTAAACTTCATAGAAGAACAGATCTCTTCAGATTCTGAAATAAACAATTATACTAACCGGCGGTTAATTAGATTATAGTACAAAACATGTTTCCAATTATAAATGTACGATATTAATAAAGTCGTGTTTGTTATGGTGACTACTAAAACTATGCCCTTCACCTTACTAATTCTGTTACGATATAGGTACTAAACCTCATGTAAATGACCACCCATAATGAGAGCATAGAATGTATATAGAATAGGTTATAAATACAATTTTCAATGGAAGTAATACTAATTCGTATATAATCATGATTGAACACATAGGTATGAGTGCGTGCACACATGTTCGCACGTGTGCATGCTTGCCTGTATATGTTTGCACATAAATGTAAATATAAATATTATTGCTTTAAAGTCACGTTTGTGCACACAATGTGCTAAAAGGATCGCGTGACATCTAAAAATCATCAGGCTAAGTGAAAGATGAAACACTCATCAAATATAATCTGACTGGGATAATAACCCAGATACTATGTGGTCAACCGCACTACCAGCTAGGCCTTGAAATGTATCTTTGCGTGTTTGTGTGTGTGTGTATATATATATATATATATATATATATATATATATATATATATAAGTATGCGTGTGTGTGCGTGTATGTGTGTGCGTGTGTGTATGTATGTATGTATGTATGTATGTATGTATGTATATATATATATATATATATATGTGTGTGTGTGTGTGTGTGTGTGTGTGTGTGTGTGTGTGTGTGTGTAATTATGTGTTTTAGTGTGTGTGTGTTACTGGAGTAAGTGAAAAGGAATTCAAGAATAAGATCAATACGAATAAGTGATTCGGTAGAATAATCAATCACGAGTAATTACTTCTCATGCTGAACTATTTGTGAGAGCGTACAGACGTAGAAACAAACAAGGGAATGAACGAAAGATGCTCGCCCCGACATATTTAGTATTTGTTTATCTTACATTTCTAGCTATTAAAGTCTTTGCTGTATCTCTAAGATATTAGATGACATAAACATGGTAAAAGATTGTGTACATTATCACCCACAAATATTTTGATATTTTAAAACAAATCTTTTGTTTACTTACCGGAGTTAATCTTCTTCACATTCCACAAACACAGCATCACAAACAAACACTGATTATAACCACCAACATCCATCTTATAAATGTCAAATATTGTCTTGATATATGTCATAAATACATCTATAGTATACTCGTCCCCTTTCTCTGTGTTTAATTCAGAACGGAATCTTGTTTTGGGTATAGCCTACGTTCTGTTTTCTCTCAATATGACCTCATCGTGTGGGCTATGAACAAAGAACAAACTAGAGTATGGCCTAGATGTTGAACTCCAGATACGGTGACCTACTTAAGGCTTGCTATACAGCCCACTTACTGACCTGTGGTAAAACTTCGCCTGAAATTTGGTCCAACTTTATTTGTTGTTGTTGTTATTATTATAACTGTTGTTGCTACTGGTCTTTTTGTGTGTGTGTGGTATTGTTGTTGTTGTTATAACTGTTGTTGCGAGTGCTGTTTATGTTGGCGGGTGTTACATCCTTGTTGTTGCTATACTGTTGTTACTACTAATGTTGTTGTTGATATGTGTTGTAATGTTGTTGTTGTTAAAATTATTATTGTTGTTGGTGTGGTTGTTGGGAATTTCTTTATTCATGACAACTCTGTTGTTATTGTTATTGCTGTTTTTGTTAGTGGGTGTTGTATTGTTGATGTTGTTATAACTGTTGTTACAGGTGCTGTTTTTGTTGGTGGATGTCTATTTGTTATTGTGTCTCTGAATGTTGTTACTATTGCTATATGTTGTGTGTGGCTGTTGCGTTGTTATTGCTATGACTTTTCTTACAACTGTTTTTTTTATTTCTGGCAGTTGCAGTGTTGTTCTTACTATGTCTGCGGTTGCAACTGCAGTTTTTGTTAGTGGATGTTGTATTGTTGTTGTTGCTATGTTTTTTTATTGCTACTGCTGTTTCGTTGGGGATGTTCTATTGTTGTTGTTGTTGTTGTTGTAATAACTATTGTTACTACTACTGTGTTTTGTTGGTGGATGTTCTTGTTTGTTGGGGGTGTTGTTCTTTTTAGGTGTTAGAGTTGCTCTTGTTATTATGCTTATTGTATGTTGAGGTTAGATATTATTGTTCTTGCTGTGGTTGTTGGGTATTACTTTTATTGGTGATTTTGTGTTGATGTTATTATTGTTGTTTTTGTTGTTGTTGTTGTTGTTGTTGGGGAATGTTGTTGCTATTTTTGGTAATGTTATTGTTCATTTGTTCTTGTTTTGTGTGTGAGTGTTATGTTGTTGTTGCTATGACTGTTGTTGCAATATTATCAACGTGACGTACTTATAATAACTTCATCCTTGATATAGCGAACAACGCCACCTAGTGACAACGCGTGTCTCTACTGAGTCTGTGGAAACCGCTGAAGTGTGTCAATTATATCAATTATTTGTGATTATCGTGTGTTTATGACCATATTATCCATTTATTTTATACGTTTCTCGTAATTGTGTATAATTCTCTCAGTTATCAAAATGAAACCATATTCAGAACCATTACGTAATTGGCATCACCACGTAACTTGTAATAGAGGCTCCCTCTCTAATAAAAGCACATCCATCCCGTTCTTATCTCACAAAGTAATCCATAAATATAGATTAGCTATTAACACACACATGACGCGTTTCTTCTATCCTATGATGTATTATTTTGGTGGACAACAGGATGTAGTGAAAGTTGAATAAAGTCTGATAACGAATATAACAAGATTTGGCTTTTACAGATGAAAGAGTGACTATCGAAAAGTTGTGCCAGGTTAATTGATGTTTATCACCTAGCTCGGGTAAATCTAGTATGGGGAAAAATCAATTAAAGATAAACATATAATGTTAGTGAGCATTATCATCACTACCATCATCATCATCATCATCAGCAGCAACATCATCATTATCATCATTACTACTACTATAACCACCACCATCATCACCAGTAGCGGCAGCAGCACAAATTATTACATATGGGTTTAGTATTTGAGGTTTCAATAATTATCATTACTTTAATAATATTTATTACCGTATTTGAAAACAATCTTTAAGAGACTGTAAATATACACGAAATCATGAAGTACACAGAGACATGGTTTTGAATCCATCTTTCTAACATCAATGGTTATCTGTTGGTGACTAATTGTGTAAATTTGTTAATATAACTGAAACAAAAAAAGTATTACGAGGAAAGCATTTATGTCATTTGACAAAGAAAGCCAATGACAACAAGCATTGAATAAATTACCTTATCGATGCCACTAGCAAATGAATGAGACTGGTATGTTTATATTAACCGAAATGGCGCACCATTAGAAATAATACTCTCGTCCTATAGACGTATTAAAATTAAATTTAGCACTGACCCATATATTATTATGATTATTTCAAGAGGTAATAGATCAGCATTAGTTTAGTTTAAGGAGTAATTTGTAATCTGGCCCATAATTTAATTGAAACCTCTTCTTACCGACATACACTTGCATCTACGGAAAATAAAACTCGCTTCCATTAATGTAGAAGTAGCAGGGCTAGTATCACTCCTACAGACTCTAAATAATGAAAATTGTTTCTTATAACTGCAGGGTTCTGCCAAAAATAAAGCGTCAAACGTATAGCGTAGACCATATGTGCTGGACATAGTGAATGATGAGGACTTTGATATTATATGTCTCCAGGAAACTTGGTTCAGTAAAGTGGCTTACCTCAAGAGAAATAGCAAACAAACAAACAAACAAACAAACTCGTGTATCCCTTCAAATCTAACCCTAGTCCGAAGATTTACTCCTCAAGGTTCTATCCATTAACCTAAAAGAAAACTAGACCGAACACGGCCGCCGATTTGATGGCAAACAATTATCGAGTTCCGGTCGTGGAAATAGGAACGCAGAATGCAAAATCAGGTTTATAAACATGGCGAATTATTGTTGTATGGATGGTTGCATAAGCCGTGGGCGTGAAAGTAATACAAACGGGATGTCTTTTCATCGGTAAGTATGAGGAACACATTTAAAATAAGAAATTAAGCTTAACTGTTATTATATTTAGCCTCTTCGTCACACATTTATAACGATCTCATCTCCGATACAGCGAACAACGCCACCTAGTGAAAATTTCTTTCTTTCCTTGTTCCATGGAAACCACTGATGCTTGTCTATTATATAAATTATTTGTGGTTATCATGTATTTATGACCATATCATACACTTGTTTTATATATTTATTATAATCATGTACAATTCTCTCAGTATAATTAAAAAACACGTCAAGACTATGAGAACCATTACCTAATTGTTATCACGTCTAGGTTCTAATAGAGGCTCATTATCTAATAGTAGCACACCCACCCCGTTATTCTCTCATGAAATAATACATAAATATAGATATAATATTGATACAGCACAACAATTGTTGAGGGATACGTGACTAACAGCAATATTAGCTATCAACATAAAGATGATGTGTTTTTTCTATCATCATCAGTACAATCATCATTATTATTATTATCATCGCCACGATCATCATTATTATTATTATCATCATCACCGTAGTCATCTTTATTATCATCATCACCACAATCATCATTATTATTATTATCATCATCATCATCATCATCATCATTAGTATTATCAACATCACCAAGATCTTCATAATTGTTATCATTACCACAATCATCACTATTATCAATATCGTCACTATCATCATCATCATTATTACTATTAAAATATAAATGAGTACGAGGACGAGCAAATTTTAAAGGTAATTATGATGATGTTTATAATTAATTGTGATTCTTTCATCATATCGATGTTTTTATTAGATTTAAAAGATGAATAACAAATGGTTTGTGAAGCTCATATTTTGTTCATATGATCATCATCATAATTAACATCATCGTCGGTCTAGTGCAGTCCTTTTTTTTCTGTTTTAATCTTCTGGCATATGAGTCGTTTTAATATAACATTATTTATATCAGATTGACACCAGAGGGAGCCAGGTGGGTAGCTAGTGGTTCGCTCAACGTACACGAGATGTCGCTTCGTGTCGCGTTAGTTTCTTTCGTATCCTGGTCGACACAGGGTACCAACGGCTGAATATCACGTGCGATCTGCGCCTGCGCACTTCTTATCGTTCCAACGTCATAACCAGATTTGATGGTGTAGTACATAGCTTGAGAGTTAACGCCAAACTCTGAACGAAGCTTGATCTCGTGTCTAATACTAAATAGAATTGGAGAGTGTGGGCTGTATACTAATTTATTAATATATTATAGATCAAAATTATACTTAAACATACGCGTGCGTGCGCACGCACACCCACACCGACACACACACCGACACACACACACACACACACACACAATATATATATACACTTATATATTAACTTTACCTCTGTTTCCTGACATAAACGGCACCAATAACAATTACGATAATAATGACAAGAATTGCTCCACATATAACACATGTTAGGAATATTACTGGAAACAGACATATATATATATATATATATATATATATATATATATATATATATATATATATACACATATATGCGTTGTGTGTGTCTGTGTGCGCGTGTCTGTGTGTCGTCTCTGTGTGTGAGTCTATATATATATATATATATATATATATATATATATATATATATATATTATAAATTCAACAATTAAAGTGGTGCTAGATAGACAGGAGTAGGTAATAATAATTACCTGATGAAAAAGAGTCTAGATTATTATTAATCTCTTGTTCTGAAATTCCTAAAATTAGAGACAAAAATATTATGTAAACATGACATAAATATTATATACATCGTAATAAAATTGGTCATATTTAAATAATTAGTTTTTATCGCTTCTATTTAGATTTAATTTAAATAAAATCAGTCAAGAATAACTGTGAAAATAAGAGTCAGGATAAGTGGTCTCTGAATGGGCTATACATTTAGATTAAATAAATATAAAATCATTACGTTCACTAGCAGTTATAATAATAATTTACCTGTCCCTGTACAGTTTCCTACGACACCATTCCATGTGTTTCCGATACATTTCAGATGCCAAACTCGGTCATTCTGATTACATCCAATCATAGCTTCCGTACCATCGCGTTTATACCACGCATGCGCCGGTGGGATTAGGTCAGGGCAACCCACCACTGGAAATTTAACAGAATTGTTTCTGTGTTGTAACAATCAATAGATAGATAGATAGATAGATAGATAGATAGAAAAATTGAATACAAGAATTAAAGGAATAATATATCAGATCTATCAAATCATTATCAATGGCGGTTTCTCTATAATAAGCTAAATAACATTGGACACTATTTCACTGTTGACTTAATCGTGTAATTATATCATTGTCACGTAGAATTCGGATATATTTCTTGTAAATGAATACATAGTTATCATCGAAGTAGAATGGCATCTAGATATGGCATAGACTTTAAATATATTTCCACTGAATTAGAGTGAAGTTGGTTGCCTCAATACAATAAAACTGGAATAGCGCCCTGGAATAAGAATCAGTATAGACTCCATCAGTGCCAGTTTCAACATGAGAATTTATACGATATCAATACTGATGGAGATCTTCTGGATCAATATCTAATAAAACAAAATGGTTTCACTAATTTCCTTTGGATGAACTCCAGATCTTCAATGGACTTTCCGCCGAGTTCGTACCTGTACGATGGACATAAACCATATTCCATTTTTCTGTTATTGACTTGGTACAGACACCACCAATACACAACCTTTCATCTTATGGAAAGTAAAAGCTACTTCTCCATATCTAGATACGAGATTTAATATGCGTTATTAGAGAGTACACCTTCAAGATAATCTATTTTGTTAAACTATTCCAAGATTACTTCATTCGGGGTAAAAATTGACTTTATTAACAAATGCTGTGTACAAGCAAATCTTAAGTCGGTTTTAATAAACTAGGGTAATTTAATTACTCACGAGTACTGTATATGAACTCCTCCAGTATTAGTTTCATGCATTTTTAACTAACAGGTATTCAGTTATATGTATTTTTTGCGCAAATCCACAGACTAGGTATTAGTTAGAAACATTGGTGAGTATCTGAACAATCAATATGTCGTCAGAGTAACACAAAGAGTTCACATTATTGTCCTGAATAGAGAACCTATACTCTATGAAGTTTAACACGATAACCATATCTTGGTCCAAAATGTTGAAGAGAAATAGAGATAACAGTCCCTCTTGGCACGTGTTCTTCATCACAAGAATTTGTTCCCTGAAGTGGCCTTTACGTTTCATCACGACCTTCTTTGATTCATACCACGTGATCGATGTTCTTCAACATCACTAAGGTATGAAGCAGATGGCCTTCCGGAAGAGAATGAAATGAGGAATATAGTCAAAGCCTCATCTATATCCAGTGAACAGGTGTGTACACAATATCCTTTGGTGTTGACATAAGATCATTTGGTGTTGACATAAGATCTTTTAGGGATTTACATAAGATCCTTTGGTGTTGACACGAGATCCTTCGGTGTTGACATAAGATCCTTTGGTGTTGACATAAGATCCGTTGGTGTTCACATAAGCTAATATGTATGCAACCAAGGAATGGACCAAATTGATAATCCGTCCTTCAACAAACCCAAATTGGCCTTCACTGGCCTGATGTCTCGCAGCGCAGAATAATAAGTACGTAGCCATTGATTTAGATGCGATAACATAAACAATGATAGATATATAGTGTCTTGTTCAAAGACCAGTGAAACAGAGTTCAGTGTAAATAATCAAAACCTTATTCCATAAAGATACTTGGATTCGATGGTCACCTGTTTGATGAACCAACTACTCAGGTACGCTCACAGATATTAATGTTTCTAAAGTGCAGTAGAATTATATCTGCACCTATTGGGCTTCAGTACATTTAACGTTGACGGATTGAAGCATCCATGCGTCTTGGGCACTCTATATTATCTTAGATTCATTTTGTGGAGTGAGATTGGTTCTCTAAATATAGCGTTGAGGCAACTAAATGCAATATCCGAATCCTGTTATTACCAAATTCGTAATATTGGTCCTATCAGGCTGTACATCGCATTGGATGCTTGCGAAACACTGGCGCCCGCCCTGATAACATCTCGGCTAGATTACGGCAACGCTGCCCTGTATTGTCTCACAAGCACACTGATGACACGGCTACAGAAAGTACAGAATTCTTCTGCCAGGTTAGTCATTCGCACTCATAAAACACATCATATAACACCAGTCTTGGAACTCCCTGCATTGGCTTCCGGTTATATATAGGTCGCAGTACAAGATTTTGATGTACACTTTTAAAGCACTGCCCCTCAGCACTTAGAGGAACTTGTACCGTATCAGCCGATAAGTTATCTACGGTCTGAGTCTGGAGCATTCTTAGCCGTACCAACAACACGTGGAGTGACATACGGTAATAGATGTTTCAGAAAGGTTGCTGCAACCTTATGGAATAATCTTCCAGTAACCATCAGAAAGTGGAAGACCCTTGATACCTTCAAAAAGAATATAAAAAGTAATCTTTTTGTTTCAGCTTTTCCTAGCTGAATATATTATGTATTTGGCTGGAAAGATTATGTATTTTTAAATATGTAAATATGTTACATCCATACAATTATTTATTGTCGAGCGCCTTAGAGTAACCTTCTTACAGATTATATAGGGCGCTATATAAATTTTGTATATTATAATAATATTATTATTATTATTAAGAAAACGTGATCAAACCTTTTGCGGAATAATTGTCAGAAAATAATATAAATAACTCAACAACGGATTTCTTAGCCGACCAAAGGAGCTTTAGACATAGATACTTTAAATGTTCCGACAACGGATGACACTATACTGCCTACAGTTAAACAGCTGACAAGGAGGTATCTGCCATGGAGACTGTTACATAAGATAACTGTTAGTAATGTTATCCCAGGGAATATCATAATTGATTATATCAATATAGTAACCATAACGACTAGTAACACCGAGAACTGTCCGAATAACGGCCACAGATATACTTCAACAGCTCATCAACCTGAGAAATGGCGGCGGATAATGATGTTAATGTCAGATATGGGGACAACCAGTAAATATATTATGATAGGTGACTTTAATACTTTAATATGTTTAACAGACAACAAAACTCGGATTACTTACATGCTGGTTGACCTAGGTGTAATAATAATAATAATAATAATAATAATAATAATAATAATAATAATAATAATATTTAACGATGATAAACAGATTTGGCGTCAAATGAAGGCTATTATATTTAGCGGTAGCGCGTTTGAATCTAGGCGTGGGCATATCTGAACGGTGTTTCATCTTTGACTTCACTTCATTACCTTTAGAGGTAACTCGGCTCATTTAGCCTACCATCTGCACAACAGTGTCCATAAACCATCAATCATCATCATCTTCATCATCCAGGAATTAGCAAATGATGTTGACAACATTTTATATTAGAAGTGTTCTCAATATTGCTGACAGAGAGAGAGAGAGTTTGTGTTAACATTTCTATTAATATAAATTGTAACCATTCAAGTTGTTTCAGTACAGAAAATAACGATAGGACGGAAGCTTTGTTACATTCGTCAATCAGTAACCGTCGTTATGTTCTGGTTAGAGTCAAACCATATATATGTAGCCTAGCCCTCTCGCAGTCACTGATAAATCTAAAGTTTATATTAGACTGATTTATGATGCTAGTAGACCTGAGATGTTTACTCTAAATGAGTATTCAGATACAATAATGCTAGTATATTTTATCAAAGCGTTAAAGATGCATTATCCATAATTACACCAATATCTTATTGTTGTAAGATTGGTTTAAAATCTTCTTATAGATCAATTAATAAAAACCATCATAATATCACATATAAAAAGACAGTTCACAGATGATACTGATGTAACATACATGATAGATACCAGGTTGATGATGGGAGCTACCAAAACCCCATCCCCACTTCACGGGTTGTCCCAGGCTAAACGGTGCATAGATGATGATGATGATGATTGATGTTTTATGGCCACCTTTGTGCACATGGTAGGCTAAATGGGCCGAGCGTCCTCCAAAGGTAATGAGACGAAGTGAAAGACGAAACAACCTTCAGATATGCCTACGCCGAAAAAGGTGCTTAGAAGAAAAGAGGTTATCAATTAGTGGGATATCTGGTTGATTTTCTATAAATTTATAAGGACTATGTAGCCTCTTTGAGGGGTCAACACACTTTAATTGCATTACTCAGAAGATTGGAGCTTTCAATATATTGGCCTAAAGTTTCCACTCAAATATTTATATCTTGGCACTGAAATTTATATGATAAACATCACTCCGGTTTACCAAATAGCAAACTAGTTGACTTATTGCAGGAATTGCAGTCACTAAGATCTCAAAAACCAGCATCATGTAAATAATTGCAAAGATCAGCAGGTAAATTAAATTAGACTAGTTATTAAGTACCTTATAGACTTGTGTATAAGACGAGGTTTTAATCCTTGAAAAATCTATTTTTTCCGTACTCGTCTAATACACGAGTCAGCCGAAAAAACCGGGCGTGTACAATTTCTTAATATGTTTTTATCTTTCAGTTAGATCTACTCGTGTTTCTACTAACAGTTCAATTTAATTCACAATTATCAACGACAGTTTTGTATTTTAATGAGTTACAATGTTTTAAAAACACGAAGCTGTGAGTACCAGCAATAATTTAGAATTTTAGCTTGATAAGCTATCTTCGTAGTTAGTTTTATGTATAAAATTGTCTTTGGCTGTGAAATCAGTTCTACATACACATATCCATTGACTTGAAAGAAAACTAGATCGTGCACGCCTGCCAATTTGTTGGCAAACAGCTCCCAACTTCCGTTAGGGGAAAAAAGAAAACAGACCGCTAAAATCAGGTTTATAAAAATGATAAATTCTTGTTATGTCGTTGGTTGCATAAGCCGTTGAAATAATACAAAAGGAATATCTTTTCATCGGTAGGAATACATTTAAAATAGCTATTAAAGCGTTTTGTTGAGTGAAATTAAGCTGAACTATTATTATATTTAGCCTATTCGACAACCTCCCTTCTGTCTCTGGGGTTTGATCCCAACTAGACTAGATCTACGGACTTACATAAAACGACATTTATATATTTTATGGCATATAATAGGACAGGAATAATACAGATTGTCTGTACACGTAATATTATAATGCATACATCACAATAAATGTCCGTAATCATATGTTCAAAACTCGAAGCGCAGCCGCTTCTACGTTGCTTTTTGCCCCTACCGGAAGTCAGTGCTGTTTGGTCATGGCAGCCCAATCAAACACCACTGAGTGATCGCTCTAATTTTCTTCCAGGTTAATGCACATATCCCTACCACTAGTTCTACGTTCTTGATAGTTTTAACATGCCAGATCAAAAAGAAAACGCCATTTTTTTTAAGTTTTAAATTCTTCCTCGTCTTATTTTCAAGTTAGGCGGTTTCCCGCCTTATTGACCGATATACTGACCCGTCTTGTATACGAGATAGACTTATACAGAAGTATATACGGTATGGTGGGGAATGCATACGTAATGTTATTGACAGTATGACCCGGTTTAGTTAACTAATGAGTTTAATGAAGATGTTCATTGCTGGACATTAATCATGAACGCATTTCCAGGGAAAAACATATTTTATAAACCTCAAGTTAATATGACTCATTTGGTTGTTTCCAGCAAACACTGGAGTCGTGTATATCAAAATAGGTGAATGTGTACGGATTTGCATAATGATGTACTAGAGTTAGAAAAAATATCAATATAAATTGTCATCAGAATTTCTGAAGTCTTAGCTAATCGGCACTAGACACCTCGGTACATATCCTGATCTTAATATCCGTACATATCCTGATCTTAATATCCGTACATATCCTGATCTTAATATCCGTACATATCCTGATCTTAATATCCGTACATATCCTGATCTTAATATCTGTACATATCCTGATCTTAATGTCCGTACATATCCTGATCTTAATATCCGTACATATCCTGATCTACACGTTTAGATTCCAATATAATATCGGTCGCTTCTCCAGAGCCAGTTTATATGTAAAACATTATACCACCAATCTGTCTATCAAGAGATAGATTTATTGATTGATAATTCAATATACCGTTGAATAATCAATCACACTTTCAACCAATTAATCAATCAGCAATCTGTCAATCAAATTCGGCAATTGAACACAAATGTAAACAAGAAAAATTATATACTATATAAAACAAACCAAATTATATATATATATATATATATATATATATGTGTGTGTGTGTGTGTGTGTGTGTGTGTGTGTGTATGTTTATGTATGTATGTACACGTATATATATATATATATATATATATATATATGTGTGTGTGTGTGTGCTTGTGTGCTTGTGCCTGTGCCTGTGCCTGTGCGTGCGTACGTGCTAAACATTTGGATTCCACTTATAGGAGTGGGTTATTCAGTTCTACTTACGTGAATACTGCACAAAATATCGGGGACCCAAATCCGCGTTATAAGATAACATATGGACTTCGACTTTATTGGTCTTCGATTTGTAAAGATGTCTTTTTCTCTCTGTTCCACCACACATTGTTAAGTTCACTCCTAAATCTCTCTCAATAATAAATCCATATAACTGATGACAACTTGTATATAATGACTGCTCTTCTTCTCTATCTAGAGCACCAAAGTCAATAAGCCACAAATCGATTGTTTGTCCGGATTGAGCTTCTATTACCCAGGGTGCTCTTGGTGATCCACATCCGGTCTCCGCTGTCACGTGACTAGATAATTGACCTTCATTTGTTCGAATCGTGGTATATGTCTTAGATGAACATCTTGTATGTGGCTTTATTACTGAAATAGAAAACATATATAAACCAGAACCTTTTACAAATAGTGAATAAGTAAGTCGTTTTCTCTTAAATTTCATGTAAATAAAGTTAATTCGGTTAAACTGAACTTAAATACTCGCAACTTTTGAGTATGAAATCCTCGAGAAATACGTGTATTTGATCAATTGTACTTATATTTGTATCTCATTATTTTATAAAACTCCTTTTATAAGTACATTTATAAGTAATTTTACAGTATTTGTATATGTCAGTAGTTTTTAAAACTTCCTTTAAAAATACTTGTAACTGGTAGAAGTGAAATAATTAAATTCTGTTTTAAGTATAGTAATCGTACATTTGCTTAGTATTTGTATCCAGTATAACTAAATTATAATAACTACAAGTGTGTGTGTGTGTGTGCGTGTGCGTGTGCGTGTGTGTGTGCGTACGCGTGTGTGTGTGTGTGTGTGTGTTACTCTACTTGTATATATATATATATATATATATATATCCAATATAACTGAATTAGAATATATATATATTTAATTATATATATATATATATATATATATATATATATATATATATATATATTATGTATTATTTTTAATTTCCTATGTATTTTATATAGTTAATTACCTGGCACACACATGTAGACTATCTCCAAATAGAGGCTCAGATCAGCAGCACAAGCTACATTCGCCTTTTTAAATTCATTATTGGAGATAAGGAAGTTACACTGAGACAGCCCAGAGCACCACCTGTCGGCTAAATTAAGGACATCATTCTTACAGCCAATATAGCCGAAGTCATTCAGGACACATTTACCGAGCCGCATCCGACCAAGGACGGCTGATTGTACCAGAAGATCCATGTCTCCTTGACATTCTGCCAGTAATTCTTGACCGTCACAAACTTCTTGTAATTCTGAAATAACAAAGACAATATTACATGTTACATTATTATATTTATTTAATTGTTATCAAGGTGGTTCGTGTATAATTGTAATTATATGTGTGCATATATGTGAATGGGTGATTAAATAAATGATGGGACAAATAAGTAGGAGAGTGAGTGAGCCAAGATAATGGTTGAATTTTGTAACCTATTCTTCTTAATGGGGCAGATAAACACACATCACAATATATATATATATATATATATATATATATATATATATATATATATATATATTTATATATATTGTGTGCATATGTGTGATAGAATATAATATATTTAGTCATTAATTGCATCACTTATCTATTTATGTAATATATATATATATATATATATATATATATATATATATATATATATATATATAGATAATAATAGATAGATAGATAATAGATAATAGTAGATAGATAGATAGATAGATAACTGTCAAATACATACCACAGGCTATCTTCTGGCAGGACCATATGTTTATGTGTAATATAAACATGTAATAGTACCAATCCATCGATGGTCGTATGATAGCCTTTCGCGTACTCAGTACATACAATGGCCTGTTTACAAGTAAGCTAACCCTCTATATTATCGTTGACGAGATTATTAATTCTGAACCATTTAGTCACTTCCAACTTCTTCTAGATAATATCCTAAATAAACATCAGTTTGTTGTCCATAAACATTAACTACCTGTATCAGGTACGTACTAAACACAGCAATTTTTCCACCGCTATATTGATGTGTTTTCCAATATGGCGTCCACAAGCCGACCCAGACAAAGAAGCACCCAGAATGAGGACTAGTCATTCACTGATGCCCTTTTGACCTTTGGTACACTTAAGCCATATTTGCATAACGGAAGCTGTTTTGCGGCGGGAAATTCGAATTAATGCTATAATATAGAGTTTTGATTTTCGATATAGCAGTAATGTATTTAGACGATAATTCTGCTACAAAAAAAGACTGTCGTAAAGAATAAATTATAGAATAAAATCATACATTATTTTAAGAAATAGTAATTTGTTCATGTTCAAATGATCAATTACAGTTATTGTTTATAAAAGATGTCAATTGTGATAATATTATTATATAATAGAGTATAGTATGGTATGCAATAGGGTACATACACACACATCCACTCACACGTACGCACACACAAACACATACGCACGCGTCTGCACACGCACACAAGCTATAATAATTCTTTTTAAAGCAGAGAACGAAGATTTATGTACAAGTTAAAGATATGATTAAATAAGTATATCAACAAAAATAACAATAATATGTCGTGTCCCTGTTTATGAAAATCAGATCCTAAATAAAGCGAATTTAGATCTGACTTAAAGTTTTATTATTATTAAACTAGAAAAATCTTGTTCTAAAAATCTGGATATCTGCTTCCAATTGATCGTTATCTGAAGAATATGTTGTAGCCAATAAAGTTCGTATTATCTTTATTATGTTTGATATGAAAAAAACATACATTTATTTACAATGTTTGACTGAATTATAATATTTAAATAAATATACAGTTGCAATCGAAACACTTTCCTTTAACTGAGATATTAAATCGTCAATGAATTGCAATATGTGTGTGTTTGTGTGGGCGTATTTTAGGGTACATATAAACAGGCAACAGGCACAGAGCATCAACATATCTAAACATCCTTCGAGACTTACCTCCGTAAATCAAAATACAAATACAACTATACATACATTAATCTAAAAATAAACTGTTCCATACCTCCACATATTGATAGATGTGTGCGTATACCTAAGCATGTGTCTGGTCTACTCATCAGCCTGTGGGAACCAGCTAATTCGCTTTTCGTACGCGACAAATATGTCACGCCCACAGGAAAGCGGCTACATGCAGGCTACGTACAAAAAGCGGAAGCACGTAAAAACATACCATTTGATACCACAGCTCGCAACAAACATGTGCGTGTGGTTCAATGGTGACTTGCTACATACATATCATAACTATTTTGACACCACAGGTTACATTCAACGGTAATTTTCTGTGGTCCAAAAGAAACCTGTATATAAAAATTTCGACACCTCAGATGCTTACTTCAGCTTTATTCTGGGTTCGAATACCTAAATAAATCTATGTGAACCATACATATCGGTACACGTCCGACTAGTCTGGCGTCGAAGTTCTTCTCTAACCTAAGTTGGTATTGTTGTTCGGGGAGAATCAGCACAGTTCGAGTGGTTGAGAAATCTCTCCCCCACCACTCACAGAGGAGCAGTACGGAAAGATGGAGCCGAAATACCCTGAGGGTGGTCACTGCCAGAGTGTTTTACGTCCTCAGGGTTTTTTTAACGTCCCCCTTTATTTTAAATAACCTAAGTTGAAAAGTTAGACCTTTTATATACAGCGTGTTAACAAACATTACAGTTTGTTCACCACAAAAGAAATTTTCAATTACAGTTATTATTTATAAAAGATGTCAATTGTGATAATACTATTATATAGTAGGGTTCAGAATGATATGCAATAGGGTATATACACACAGATATAAACTTACACGTACGCACACACAAACACATACGTCTGCACACGCACACAAGCTATAATAATTCTTTTTAAAGTAGTGAACGAAGATTTATGTACAAGTTAAAGATATGATTAAATAAGTATATCAACAAAAATAACAATAATATATCGTTTCCCTGTTTGTGAAAATCAGATCCTAAATAAAGCGAATTTAGATATCACTTAAAGTTTTATTATTATTAAACTAGAAAAATCTTGTTCTAAAAATCTGGATATCTGTTTCCAATTGATCGTTATCTGAAGAATATGTTGTATCCAATAAAGTTTGTATTAACTTTATTATGTTTGAAATGGGAAAAAATTTATTTAGATGTTTGACTGAATTATAATATTTAAATAATTATGTAGCTGCAATCGAAACACTTTCCTTTAACAGAGATATGAGATATTAAATCGCCAATGAATTGCAATGTGTGTGTGTGTTTTAGCTGTGTATAATAAGGCACAGGCACAGAGAATCTCGAACCGTGAATTCAAACTCTGGACGTTTCTTCAGGGGACTGAATCCAGAGTGGCGACTTTTCTTGCTGAGACATGTGTAATGTCTCACCAGTCCCTAAGCCGCCAAGCAAAATCAAAATACGAATCACCTACAGCCGTGGAGTTTAGGTGTAAAACACCCAAGTCAGATCACGGCAGTAGTGAGAATGTTTAGCTTAATTATCTAAGCAGCCATATTTATAGCTATTTTTTTAATTGCTGTATCTTTCTTCAAAGCAATACTATATAAACCATATAACCCAATTGTCACTGTCTTCAAAGATCAGTTTTTACAACGGGCAGGCGTCATGAAGCGACTACTATTAAAACTGTTTATCTTAATTACTATTAAAAGACTGACATCTGCGCTGAAGCAGACCGTAATAGCGCGTCATAGCTTCCGTACTGTTTGAACTATGCTATCATTTTCAAACCTGACCTAATTTATGCTATTCTAACTATTGTAGTTCTTAAATGTTATTTATGACAAGCAGATTAGAGCTAATCTTGAATGTCATAGTACAAACTGGACATAACTGGACCTAGGAAGGATAATTCTATTCCCACATACAACCAAGTTGAATTATATATACAAGTAAACTTGTTATATAAAACACACCAACCGCGCGAACTGTGTCCAATGCCACCGCTCGAGATGCGATGCAGTGTTTCTATTCCTGAGTCAGGAGTACATGCTTTAAGAGCGTACTGTGTCTGCTACAGTCATTTAAATGCTGGATAACCAGGCCAAACATCTAAACGGCGTGCCTCCAAAGACGCAAATAGTGCACGGAAATATAGCTCTAGATCAACTTTTCTTGAATGCAGGGACCGGGAAATATGGTCTCCACGCACAGAAAACGGAACTTACCAAACCGCAGCATAGTATGCCTTGTGATATTTGCTGGAGGGTCAAATACCTCATAAACATACAAATCCAATAAATAATATGACCTACTCGTCAATATTATAACAATTTACATCGGCGCATTAGCAGACCGTTATGGCGGAATTGCCGTTCTATATATTAACATTTTCAAATCAGACCTAATGTCTGCTATACAAACTATACTTATAATATAGGGTTTTATTAATGACAAGGAGACTAAAGTTAGCCTTGAATGTCATAGTACAGACTGGACATAACTGGACCTAGGAAAGATAATTCTATTCCCACAAACAACTAAGGTGAATTATATATATAATTAGTATATAAAACACACCAACCACACGAGCTGTGTCCAATGCCACCGCTCGAGATGCGATGCAGTGTTTCTATTCCTGAGTCAGGAGTACATGCTTTAAGAGCGTACTGTGTCTGCTACAGTCATTTAAATGCTGGATAACCAGGCCAAACATCTAAACGGCGTGCCTCCAAAGACGCAAATAGTGCACGGAATATACAGCTCTAGATCAACTTTTCTTAGAACGCATGGACCTGGAAACATACAGTCTCCACGCACAGAGAAGGGAACATCTTAACCGCAGCATAATATGCCTTGTGATATTTGCTGGAGGGTCAAATACCTCATAAGCATACAAATCCAATAAATTCTATGACCTATTCGTCACTAACCCTTTATATCAAATAAAACAAAATTGGTAAAAAGAAAACACGAACCTCAATCTCTGGCACGGGCAATGTGTGTTTTAGCTGTGTATAATAAGGCACAGGCACAGAGAATCTCGAACCGTGAATTCAAACTCTGGACGTTTCTTCAGGGGACTGAATCCAGAGTGGCGACTTTTCTTGCTGAGACATGTGTAATGTCTCACCAGTCCCTAAGCCGCCAAGCAAAAACAAAAAGCGAATCACCTACAGCCGTGGAGTTTGGGAGTAGAACACCCAAGTCAGATCACGGCAGTAGTGAGAATGTTTAGATTAATTATCTAAGCAGCCCTATTTATAGCTATTTTTTTAATTGCTGTATCTTTCTTCAAAGCAATACTATATAAACCATATAACCCAATTGTCACTGTCTTCAAAGATCAGTTTTTACAACGGGCAGGCGTCATGAAGCGACTACTATTAAAACTGTTTATCTTAATTACTATTGTGTGTGTGTGTGTGTGTGTGTGTGTGTGTGTGTGTGTGTGTGTGTGTGTGTGTGTGTGTGTGTGTGTGTGTGTGTGTGTGTGTGTGTGTGTGTTTTATAAAGATAGTTAAGGCGCTGGCACAGGTGTTATACTTTCATTCAAACAACAATTAACTCCAAACTGATTTTAAAAAAAAATATTTAATTGTAAGTATAATTAATTACCGGTAAAATTAGAGAAAAATGAAAAGAAAAAAACAAATTTCTAAAATAATCCAAAAGAGGATAATCTAAATATAAAAAAAGAAGAAACTATGATTAAAACAAAACCAGGCTTTGTGTCGAACACTACGGCCAAGAAAGATTAAACCTAAAATGGAGAAATAAAATATTAATACACAGTATGAATAATGTGTGAATAATATAAGCATAAATCAGAATAAATTCAGATTAATACTAATAGCAGCGATATAACACGACTCAACCCAATAGCAACGACCAGTTTCGACCTATTCAAGTTTTCATCAGGTTGCATAGAATGTCTAACGTTACCATGGTTTTGGTTTTGTTGTTGGGGGAGAATCCCCAGGCTGTCGCTTATTCAGCACAGCCTCTATGTTGGAGTGGTTGAGAATCTCCTCCCCCACCACTCACAGGGGAGCAGTACGGAAAGATGGAGCCGAAATACCCTGAGGGTGGTCACTGCCAGAGTGTTTTACGTCCTCATGGGGTTTTTAACGTCCCCCTTTATTTTAAATAATTCAGTGGAGACGGCAGCGCCATTTAACGTGGTCAGCCACCCACGATGTAGTGAGCCGAGAAATTAATCCCTGGAAAAGTTTCGACCTCTTACGGGGTCTAACGTTACCATATTGCTCGAGGTTTATATACACAATTTTTCAATAGGAAGCCACGCACTTAATCCTTTAGTTCTTTTTAACAAAGGATGGGTGCTATTTTAATCTCTTTGTTCTACTTGTGAACTTACGTAACCCGGTGTTTTGAAAACATCCCAATAATTGAATAGAATTTATATGTTTGTACAGGTGTGAAAGTGCCCAACATAATAAGAAAATAAACCTAAATGTACTTCAAATGAATTAGTCGTAGCTTCCCATTTGACAATTGATATATAGATATATCATTGCTTTACAAACATAGTAACGGTGGGTTGAGATTTTTGTGTTTGATATGGGGAAAAAAATTATTTAGATGTTTGACTGAATTATAATATTTAAATAATTATGTAGCTGCAATCGAAACACTTTCCTTTAACAGAGATATTAAATCGCCAATGAATTGCAATGTGTGTGTGTGTGTGTGTGTGTGTGTGTGTGTGTGTGTGTGTGTGTGTGTGTGTGTGTGTGTGTGTGTGTGTGTGTGTGTGTGTGTGTATAAAAGGCATACTGTAAAATGGCATACAAATATAACCCGCTTTTGCCCAGACAGAGACAAACATATACACATACTAATAGACTTTATTATATCATAATGTTTTATTTTAGTAGCAAACGTGGACTATTTCTTTACAGAAGTCATGACATTATACATCTAGGCTACAGTTATACAAAATAAACAGATTAGCTTAATTCTACAAATCTGACACACACACACACACACACACATATATATATATATATATATATATATATACTACATGTATAATGACATCCTGATTGAAAATATCGGAATGAATGTTAAAGAGTAATGCTGTTACATTGTCTTCTGAGAAACTACAAACAATGATCTAAATATTAAATAAAAAATGATAATCATCACTTTATCTCAGAATTGAACAATATTCTATTTATTTTAATTAAACAATTTAAAAAGAACTGTAACTAATAACTCATTTTAACATAATTTATGTCAGAAATTAGCCTATTTCTATTTGTTCATTGTCTTTATTGTCATTGCTGTTATTATTGTTGTTGTTGTTGTTGTTACATGTGTTGTCGTCGTTATCGTAATGTTGCATTAGCTGGTGTTAAGCAGTTTCTTTTGGGGGGAGCGTGGGGAAATTTCTGATGACCACTATTGTATGAATATATTAACCTATATTTAAATACTGATATATATATATATATATATATATATATATATATATATATATACAATGAAATAAAATATTTATATATACTTTACAACTAATTTTAAACATATATTTAGAAACTTTCTTTAACAAAAAAGTTATTGTATTAAATTGAAAATTCATATTTGAACATATTTTCGGTTATGTTAAATAAAATTTTGTATACAGGCATAACAAAGAGATATATTAACATGCTATATATTTATTATATTAAGTTACCATGATGACAAGAACTCTTTAACATCGTCGTACACCTGTCATCATTTTGGGAACTGTTGACATCAGTAGCCCCTTTATCAACAATGTTCACCAACGGTTGACTATCTGCCAAATGGGGGACCGTTGACATTCTCAATGTGTCAACATTATATCCAGATTTCATTGTATAGTAGGTAGCTTCGGGTACAATGCCATAATCTGACCGCAACTTGATCTCGTGTCTGATCCTGTGGATGATATATATATATATATATATATATATATATATATATATATATATTATATATATATGCTAACATATAATTAATATATATCTCAATCCACTTTTATCTAAAGCTATATTTAAATATTAATCTCATTTCGTAATCTCAGTTATTAATAATTTATACATAACATATTAAATTTCTACATATTTATGTCAACTCTGTACATTTAATACAAATATAAGAAAAAGATAATAATAGATAACATATATAATATTTACCTTTGTTTCTTTATGTACACTGATCCAGCCACAATGACAATAATAATGATAAGAAGAGCTCCACAAACAAGAGAAGTAAGTATTATAACTGTAAATAAAATAATTTAGATATTTAACAATACAGTTTTTAGAGCATTTTTAAGTAGAGTATGTATGTATGTATATATATATATATATATATATATATATCACATAGAGATCTTAGTAATATCCTTCTTATTTGAGTCTTTTCAATTAAGTGTTTAAATGGTTTTAACGTATTTATAATTTCTTAGCCTTGAAATTTTAAATGATTCTCTTTCATTTTAAACTGAGGTAGGACAATAGTAACATGCTGTTTTTAATATATACTCATTATGAAATAACATGAAATAAATAAAGGGAATGACTTACCCGAGGAAAAAGATAGATCAAGACGATTTAATGGCCGCCTTTCGCTCACTGCTGTAATATAAATAATTATTTCAAATTTTATATTGTATAACATGATATAAAACATCAAAAGTTTATATGTAGAAACACCGTTCATATGAGAAAGGCTGACCTGCTTTGGAACAGTTGCCCACGACACCGTCCCACGTGTTTCCGGTACAATATAAATGCCATATCCGGTCATCTGACTTACAACCAATCACTGCCTCGTTATTGTCCCGTTTATACCACGCATGCGCTGGTGGCAATAAATTCGCGCATCCTATAGCTACAAGTAAACAAATAGGGATCAGTTTTTTTAAATTTACACTTGGATCTTTTTACATTGATAATAATATTAGTAGTATAATCATTAGCATTAGTATTAACCTTGGTAGTGTTGATGGCCGTGTCATGATTATTGAAGAGCAACTAAATATACTTACATTTATAATGAACGAGGAAGCGAGGTAAAGCAGACCCGCTTAGTGATAACATATGGACTTCGACTTTATTGGTCTTCGATTTGTAAAGATGTCTTTTTCTCTCTGTTCCACCACACATTGTTAAGTTCACTCCTAAATCTCTCTCAATAATAAATCCATATAACTGATGACAACTCGTATATAATGACTGCTCTTCTCTATCTAGAGCACCAAAGTCAATAAGCCACAGATCGATTGTTTGTCCGGATTGAGCTTCTATTACCCAGGGTGCTCTTGGTGAACCACATCCGGTCTCCGTTGTCACGTGACTAGATATGTGACCTTCGGCTATGTGTACACTGATAACGGAACTGGATAAACAGTCCGAAACTGGCTGAAACACTGAATTATATATAACAATGATAATAATGATGATACTGACGATACTGATAAGAATGCTAATACTAATTATTATTTATAATAATACTAATAATACTAATAATAATAATCTTAAGCAGCAGAGACGGCAGCAATATTAATATATTTTAATAAGGAAACAAATCAGCTGAAATAGGTGAGTTTACCGGGAACACAAGAGTAGTCAACTTCTAAATAGGAGTTTAAGTCCGCTATACAGGCCGTGTTAGCTTGATCCAGCTCGTCATTTGTCACCTCAACTGTACAATGTTGTAATCCTGAACACCACAGATCAGCCAGATTGAGTACATCATTCTGACAGCCGAGATATCCTAAGTCATTCTGGACGCATTTACCAATACGCATCCTACCAAACGTAGCTGAGTCAATAACAATTACTTCTGTCTTGTCACAGGTAATTATTAAATCTTTACCGCCGCACACATCCAGGTGTTCTATATATAGACGATATATGTAAGTATATGAATAAATAAATATATGTGTTGTTATAACAACTTAAATAAATTTAAATTTTAATATATATATATATAATATATATATATATATATACTTACCAGATCAATGATGATTTATTTGGCAAAAAATACCAATTAAAAAAAAGGGGAAAAGTTTATTTCACGAGTCCAATCGTTCATGTTTTCCTTTAACATCTATGGTTGGTAATGTGCCATTTGCTTGTTTACAGATATCCGAAACAGTAGGCTATCTTTACTGTTAGTTGATAATTGTATCCCAAATTGTTAGTATAGTTCAATGTCCTAGACCACACGATCATCACCTTGTGTTATAATATATTCTAATTAATAATAACCGACAGCTTACTGAACTCCTGATATTTTAGAATGTACCTAAAATATCCGAGAACGGTCAGTAACTGTAGCGCTCTGTTTTTCAATATGGCGGCCGTCAATGTATAACAAAGAACAAGCCAGGATGTGGACTAGTCACTCGCTAGTGACCTATGACACAATTATGCTTATTTGCATACCGGAAATGTGTAAGTGGCGCCACAGTGGCTCTAGAATCAGGCGCCAAATTTGAAACACATTTAAGTAACGTTTGTAGTTACTTTGATTTTTGGTACCTTGGCGCTCCAAACACATATACCGGCACGCACACGCGCGCACACACACACACACACACACACACACACACAAATTTTTTAACCCGTAAAAATTATTTTTCCCCCCAAATTGGGAAAATTTTAAAAAATTTGAAACAAAAAATTTTTTTAAGATAAAGATAGCTACATACAGTTAATATGTGAGTTAGGTTGTATGAACGTACACGGCAATAACAAAACGAACTGTTAATCTAGGTTCTACTGACTGATAAGTCGACCATATGTATTAACAATCTACACCTCTGTAAATACGTATTCTTTGTGCCAGTGCCCTTATTCCTCACTGGTAAGACAAAGTAAGACACACAAATTATTTTTATTTATTGTTATAAAATCATCTAAGTACTTAAGTATCACTGAATTTACATATTACAGTGATGTGTTAAATAACAATACAAATTAATTATAACTATAAACAAAACTGTGAATTAGTTAACAAAGAAGATACTAAAAGTTAGTGAAATTGTTTTTCTTGTTATCTTTAATTACATAACCTTTTATCGGCCTGTTTTTACTTGTAGTTCATCATTATCCGATGTGTGACGTAGTTATGTCATTTCTTCTCGATTGTGGAGAGAAGGTAAAGCTTTATCTGATATTTATATCTGTCACTGAACATCTTCCATCTGATTGGCTAACGTAGACTCGTAGACCCATATCCGGAACCGGTAAATTGACGCATCCATTGTCCGATTTGATGGCTGATGCTAGAAATAATAATACAAAATATTATTATATGATTTACTTCGCTCTTGATGTATTTTATGTTGTTTAAAATAATATTGTTAGCTTCCTGTGAAGCTTCTTCGTAAATAAAAGTTGTATTGCAGTTTATCTTGACGTTGTTATAATAATAATATTAATATTTATTATTATCACTAATACTTATTTTGATTAATGCTTAATATTAGATTCTTACGAAATAACTAAAAAGATGTAATAAATTTGGTTGTATGTGTATCATTAATAATGTTATCCTATAACATAAAAGTGAAACGAACTAGAGGAAATTGGCAAAGGACATCAAGGTTATAGCCGACATTTTCTTCACAGACACACACACACACACACACACACACACACACACACACACACACACACACACACACACACACACACACACACACACACATATATATATATATATATATATATATCTGTGCCTGTTGCCTCTTTATATGTACCCTAAAACGCACATTGCCGTGCCAGACATCTAATCTATTTCCATCCAGATTCCTTATTACACCAATGTAAGAAAGTTATGTCGTTATTAAAACATGTTTGAGTTTATTAGCTTTGTTATGTATAATGCATAATCTATATTGTTGTCCTCTTATGTGGTCTGGCGAAACGACCTATTAATTCATACAATGTTGCTTGATGGATTTATACTCCTGGAGTCGTTTGTTACTCCGGCAGGCATCTCCATGGGTATTAAGCTGCGGACAGAGTTTTTCCCATATTATAAGTAATTAGATTACACTGATATAGGAAAATTGTTAAATGTATAGCTATTATAATCCCGACGTGTCATTCGCAGTATCGGAGATCTGCCTGAAATCAGCTGTTCTCGACCATGGGTGAAATAGATCAAGTGGATAGGCGCTTTAATTTAGATCCCACCACACCTAACTGCATATACTTAGGGACGCTAAATTAAGCGTGAATAAACGTTCACTTAGTGATGAACGCAAACGTATGAGGATTATCTGTTAGGTTCGATTAAATCGTAGTATTTACTCAGGTTTGAGACAATATTTCGTTCTAGTCCAGTAATAATCCATTGTGTAGTATTGCTACTTTGTTTTTATTTTAGTTAAATTACTTCAGTGAGTCCATACTGAGTTAGTGTACATTCTTTTGTGGTGAACAAACTGTAATGTTTGTTAACACGCTGAGGGTATATATAAGGCTTTGATTTTCACTTAGGTTAGAGAAGAACTTCGACGCCAGACCAGTCGGACGTGTATTGATACATGGTTCATATAGGTAGGATTTATTCAGTTATTCGAACCCAGAATAAAGCTGAGGTCAGCATCTGAGGTGTCGAAATGCTTTATATACAGGTTTCTTTTGGACCACAGAAAATTACTGTTGAATGTAAACTGTGGTGTCAAAATAGTTTATGATATGTATGTAGCAAGTCACCATTGAACCACACGCACGTCTTGTTCGTTGCGAGCTGTGGTATCAAATGGTATGTTTTTACGTGCTTCCGCTTTCTGTACGTAGCCTGCATATAGCCGCTTTCCTGTGGGCGTGACATATTTGTCGCGTACGAAAAGCGAATTAGCTGGTTCCCACAGGCTGATGAGTAGACCAGACACATGCTTAGGTATACGCACACATCTATCAATATGTGGAGGTATGGAACATTTTATTTTTAGATTAATGTATGTATAGTTGTATTTGTATTTAGATTTATGGAGGTAGGTCTCGAAGAATGTTTAGATATGTTGATGCTCTGTGCCTGTTGCCTCTTTATATGTACCCTAAAACACCCACACCCACACATATACACACGCATGCACACGCACACACACACATAAATACACATATGCACACACACGCACGCATACGCGCGCACGCAAAAACACATGCATAAACACACACGTACATTCATACACAGAGACACACACATATATACACACACACACGCATACACAAACACACGCACCCATATACACATACATGCTTACACACGTACAAACACATACACACACATAGACACACATACACTTAGACATACATATATATAAATACACACCCACGCACACACTAGCTGATTTACATAATACAGGAAAAGAAAATAATTAGTTTACTAAATCAACAATATTTAAAATGATATAATTATAATCTATCAAATATTGATAAAAAAACTGTAAAAATAACCTAAAATAGTTTATAAATAGTAAACAAAGGTATGGCTAAAACAAACAAACAAACAAACAAATAGGCGCACACTAAGTTGACAGCATACATCAATAAGTCATAATTATAGAACTCTGACTTAACTTTTATATTATCATAAATCGACACAATTGATCACAAAACCGGGTATTGTGATTTATAAAAGATCAATGTTTGATATTTCTCTATTTTATTAACGAGGGAAAGGTTTAAGCAGAATGTAATTATAAACTGATTACAAACAAATACTTTTTGTGATTGGTATATTAGTAATTGATAATATATCAGAGATAAATGCATCAACATAAACGTAGTGTATGATGATGAGATTACCCCCAACATTTAGTAAATACATATTTTCTACTACAGATATGAATTGAATTAATAAATCATATTTTAATGCCGATCATCTTAGTATTTATATCAAAGTGTCAACATATCTGTATATTAAGATAATAATAGATAAACTACGAGTCTATTAATTGCGTGTAAAGAAATTAGATTAATTTATATGATGTCAAACAGTTACTTGTAATTAGATAACAGATAAGGCGGTGTATTTTTTACAATCATATTAAATATATTATTTTCATATAACCAGACGATGCCACAAAATATTGACCTGAATTTAACGTCATACAAGCGTAATCTGATCTCAACTTAATCTCAAAACTGATAAAGAAAAAAAAAGCTCAATAGAGTGATAGCCTTTTACAATGAGAACACTGTGTTGAATCGAATATGGTATTTATATTCAAAAAAGCCCGATCAAAATGCTCTAGAAATATCGACTTCCGCTGAGGGGAATACGTGTTTGTCTCTTCACATAGATAGTTCTAGCTACAAAGATAACGATGATGCGTAGGATAGCATCACTAACAACACATGTGCGATATATTACTGAAAGGTAACGTTATATTAAAACACGCATGAATACGTAAAGGAAATTAATTAAGACAAACATATTCCTCCTCCCTGTTTAAATATACTAAATTAAACATTTTAAATAATTCATTTCATTTTAACTAATTAAATCAGACAAATAACGTGTTCTGAGTTAGAAACATCATTTTACATGTAAAATATTTAATATAAATCTTATATGAATGGCAGACAAAATCACAGGAGCGATTCAAACAATTTCACCCATAATTTTGATATTTTTGTACTTTAATATATGTTCTCCCATGTGCTTCTGTTAATGTTCATAACTTTCCTTCACACAAACGCCACGATTCATTAGACCATAAAATGCAGATTCCATAACAATTACCGAATTATTCCGAATTTGTCTTTCTAATTGTTCTCTAATACATGTTTCTTATGAGTTTAATTTTTTAATGAAATACATTTGTTTATTTGTGTTAAAAATCATTGAATAAGTACAATATTATTGTGTTGTTTCCAAATTAAATTAATAATTTAATCAGATAAATGTTATAACTGTGTCATATATATATATATATATATATATATATATATATATATATATATATAAAGGATAGACAATATAGAATATTTGGGAATATTGAGTTACCTTGGTTACAGTGTCAATATTTTATTTGATGCGGTATTACTAATTATTACTGCGTATCACAATCACTGTTTATATACAATATGACATGTTATATCGCAGTAACAGGCGCACAGAATGTACAAAACACTTCAAAATATAGTAAATGTTGTCATTTGGCTCCCAGTATGCTACATTTAAAGCCATTTATCTATTCCATCACTCCGCAGCCCAAACAATAAACATCGAGTAAAGTAGCCGTTGTTTTTCATTTTCGCATTTACTTTCTCATCTTTAGTAATCGAACCCTACAAATATTCTAAATTACTAACTTGTCAAAACATTTAACATCAAATTACTCAGACAGACTCTCTATATCTTACGTAATAGCGTCGTCTGTAAACCATATCGGCTTTCATCGTTTTTCAATATGCCGCCTTCTTGCCGGAAATAGTAAGCTTCATTGACCTAAAAGAAAATTAGACCGAACACGGCCGCCGATTTGATGGCAAACAGGTCACAACTTCCGGTCGAGGAAATAGGAACGCAGACTGGAAAATCAGGTTTATAAACGTGGTGAATTATTGTTGTATCGATGGTTGCATAAGCCGTTGGCTTGGAAGTAATACAAACGGGGTGTCTTTTCATCGGTAAGTGTAAGGAACACATTTAAAATAGCTGTTAAAGCATTTGTTTTTTTTGGGCGGGAAATTAAGCTTAACTATTATTGTTATTATATTTAGCCTGTTCGACAACCCTCGGCCTAGCGCTGTTTGGTCGTGGCGGCCATTCAAATACCACTGACTGCTCGGTCTAGTTTTCTTTTAGGTCAATGATAAGCTTGTTAAAAGCGTAA
>JAODUP010001775.1:65000-74810 GCA_025642065.1 Paralvinella palmiformis
ACGACTGAGGGCGCCAAAGTCTAACAGCTTTATGTCAACAGTCTGTCCCGATGAGACATCGATGATCCATGGAGATGTTCGGGATCCACATCCAGTTTGTGTTGTAAGTAGACTAGATATGTAACCATCGTTGCCATGGATACCGAGAGATGTCGCCGATTGACAATGATCTCTGTCTATTGTTATTACTGGAGAGCATCATGAAATATAAATATAATAACGATATCATGTATGCCTTCTCTATATAAATTATAATTACGATATAATGGGGTTTATCTTTTGTAACACCTGAAGACACGTTCGCACATGCACACACATACAATCACACAGAGTAAGAAAGAGATTGAGTGAGTTAACGAACGAAGTGACAGAGTGGGCGGATTGTTTGATTGAGTGAGTGAGTAAGTGATATTGATATAGAGAGGTGTAGATCTTTCATTTAATAACTTGCTTCTAACACAGTGATATTCCACTTCCAGAAATAATGAGAATCCTCTCAACTGACAGTCGTCATTTGCTTGTTTTAGCTCATCATTTGGTACATAGACATCACAAAGCTGGCGACCGGAACACCACCTATCGGCCAGCCAGAGAACATCATTCTGACATCCTAGATATCCAGCATCAACCTCCAGACATCGTCCTAACTTCATCCGGCCATATACAGCTGATTTTATGACAATTGCTGAATCTTCAGGACATCTGGCTTTAAGCTGTTCTGCGTTACACACTTCCTGTTTTTCTGGAATAGATACATAAATATACCTCATCTCCAATATCATTTCGGATCTAATACCAAAAAAGTTATATTATTATAGCTGATAAATATAGTGCAATGTTAGAGAAACAGTTATCCCAAATATCATACATCTTAATGGACTTACGGCTTCAGTATCAGATCGTGATGGACTCCCCGATATCAAAGTTGCTGAGGAAAACTTTATAATTTCTATTACAATGCACATAATCGGGATACTTCATGGCCCATTGATGGGGGGGGGGGGCTGTTGGATCTGAGCAGAACACTAAAAATGTGTCCTTTTAATTCACTATCTTTATTTGGATATAAATAAAAATGATTATCTTATGAGGCTACATAAAAAATCTTAGAAGTTAACCTCAAAACAAACTTTCCTCAATATGAGACAATATCAATACTTTTGTCTAAAATCAATTTATGCCATTAGAAATTAATTAGTCGTGGATATTATGTAATTTTAGAGGGAATAAAAACACAATTAATAATAATAATAATATAAATTATATGAAGTTCCTTTACTAGCAGTAAACATTCAAAAACCTTCTATCCCAATAAATAAAAACCGAATAAGTTATTTCAACGATCAATATATTTACAGATGAGGGCAATTTTGAACAAATACATTTTATGAAAGGTTTTAAATCCATGTATTTATTGTATTAAGACATCATTGTGTTATTATATAAGACGTAGATACAGCTACTCAGCGCTCATTGTGTAAATGTTATTCCATTTATATTATTAAAGTTGAAATTTTATGTGAAAATACAAACATTCTGTTAAATATATAGGACTCTTCTTAAATATATAATGTTTATTATCTAAGTTTTGTATATTACAAGTTGGTAAGTGAACGTTATTGCGCATAACAACTGAGATTAAATGTTAAGGTATGTGAACGCATCCATGTCTTAACTGAATATTAAGCTTAATATCTACTCACCACACAATATCAACCTTGTAGTTAATGTTAATATGACGACAAGCAAGAAATGATCTGTCTTCAGACCTAAGTGCATCGTAGTAGCGGAATCATAAACATGTGCCATTTATAACATCCGAATCTGTACTGTTGCCTTTTGCTTGTTCACCTTAATGACAAATCGCGTAGCAGCGGCGAACGGAGCAATCCATAACAGTGAAATAGGACACGTCTCGTGGCTGGTAATCGAACCATATTTTAAAGGGTATTACCTATTTCTCAAAGATAGGACAATCGTTTCGTCATTTCAATGAACTATTATGTAAAAAACACTCTAATTTAAACAAACCGTTGTTATTTCTTACAACGCTTTTATCAAGCCACTTCTCTGTTTTCCAATATGGCGTCCACCGACTCTTTATACACAAAGAAAAACACCAGGATGTGGAGTAGTCATGATTAGGTGACCCTTGACCTTTGGCACAGTTAACGTCATTTGCATACCGGAAGTTACTATTTTGCCGCCAAATTTGACTGGACATTTTCGCGGGAAATTCGAATATCTGACCCAGATGATATAAAGATAAAAACTATTTTTATTGTCGACTAAAATGCACAATGAACACTAGCACTTGTGTGTTATTCTTAGACACAAATTATGTATGAAAAACATTAACAAACACATACATATTGCACGCATTACAAGCACATGTAAGTCCATCCCATTGTTTAATAAATTTCTTAAGTCGTTGTAAAGTGATAGATTGTCTAATATGTTCTGAAAGTGAATTCTATAAATGATGTCTATTAAAGGAACAATTTTTATATTTTACAATATTAAAAGTAGGCAAAACATAACATTCTTGATTTTCTTAGGGTATACTTTAGTTAATATAAAATTAATATACATAATAAACATGAAAGAAGGATTAATATGAATTACATATTTAAAGACTTCCGTTGGTGTATATCTCATCTGTTACCAGCTAAGTGAGATATATTTGCTTTCCAACAATTGTATTTTGATTTAGTGTCTTCAGCTAAACCTCTAAGCGTCCTTTTTTTTGGGGGGGGGGGTTCTCCATATTTCTTGTGGAAGCCATTGAAAACTAGTATCATACAACTAGACAAAATTTAAATTAATATCCTTAATCGTTGTTTGTATACAAGAAGTCGTCTTATTGAATCAGTGCGTTTAAGTGTTGCGATGTTTTTGTACATATAACCCCTATACATGAACAATTTGCAATCAGATTCTATAACACTAAGAACAGTGTTCACATCACTATGGGAGTGAGAAATGTTGTTGCAATCGGGATAATTAGACAATTTGTTTTTGGCAAAAGAAATAAATAAAGAATTTCCAAATAAAATTATAAAGTAATTGACCCAGTCCCGATCCTTGGGGGAATCCCCTAAACGTTTGTATCCAATCAGACAACTACATAATAGGAGACAAGATGAACTCTCTGTTCATTAACTATATATTCGTTTAATTTGGCGAGTAGTAGGCTTCTGAACATGGAAGAGCAAGCCCTAGATAACTCTTGTGTGTAATATTCGTGTGTTTAAATTGGGAGGAAGATGTAATTTTGAGACGCCACTAACCAACTTATGTCAAGCTCCACACGATTTATTAAAACTCTTAATAATTCTATATGTATTGATCACATGGACTGAATCTATTAAAGTACCATTTACCGATTTAAACTTCGGATAATATTATGAAATCCATAAATATGATATAACTCGTGTTATAACATTATCGTCATCCAGCATACTTGTGTTAAAATCGCCCATCATTATGACGTCACTGGGCTTACAGAGAGAGAGCATCGTTACACATTGTAACAAGAGTGTTAACAAAATATTCATTTTTAATAGTTGTCAACGTATCGCACGTTATTACAATCCATTTATGTATACAGACTGACAATACATTTTATTACAAGAGATTGTGTATGTTCTATACTGCTTTCTATATCACCACCTCTACGATGAGTTATAACATCTCTTATGACAATTATAAGACCAATCATTAAGATTAGTGGAATCGTTGTGGTCAACGTTAAAATCGATAAATACTAATTGTCGTTTGGGAAGACCATCTTAGTGAGCTCCGGTGGCCTAGTGGTTAAGCACTCGGCACTTGGTGCCAACGGTCGCAGGTTCGAACCCCGTAAGAGGTCGAAACTTTTTCAGGGATTAATTTCTCGGCTCACTACATCGTGGGTGGCTGACCACGTTAAATGGCGCTGCCGTCTCCACTGAATTATTTAAAATAAAGGGGGACGTTAAAAACCCCCTGAGGACGTAAAACACCCTGGCAGTGACCACCCTCAGGGTATTTCGGCTCTCCATCTTTCCGTACTGCTCCCCTGTGATTGGTGGGGGAGGAGGTTTCTCAACCACTCCAACATAGAGGCTGTGCTGATTAAGCGACAGCCTGGGGATTCTACCCGAACACCAAAACCAAACCAAACCAACCAACCAAAACCATCTTCTAGTTTTATTATTTTACAATATCGATTATATTGTTTGAAGGAATATGGCGCACTTAGTCAAATCCCTTCCTAATACTGTTAATGTTGACGCGAGTAAAATAATAAATATTTCATTTATTTAGATCATAGGTTGGCCCACGGTTAGTGTATAAGGTCTGTATGTTATTTCTGATGTAATTCACGATTCTACATTGTCTGAGGATGAAATAGAGTCATCTTGTTAAGTTACATTTGTCGAACATATATGTACATATTAACCTTCACGACCGACACAGGTATTATTATTAAAACCATTATCATCAAAATTATTGTAAATATTTACTCGGTTAAAAAAAGTTAAACAGATATCGTTTCTCCAAGTGTCGCTTCGTTGTCCATTCCCTTCTTAGAATAATAGTCATAGAATTTCGTTTTATGACCTGTCATCTGACATGTATTATAAATAGCAGGCACCCCATGCCTGCAATCTTTCTTGAGATGTATTGATTCATCACAACATAAACATCTTTTTTCATGGTGTCCAGTACGGTTGTAATAATGATTTTCGGTGACGCAATATACTAATAAACACCTTTCTACTTACACAATTTAACTTTAACGTTAACTTACATAGTTACTGTTGACTTACACACAACATCAGTATCCTTAACTCTTTCTGGGTCAATATCCCTGTTAACATAACTTCAATGTCCCTGATAATATTACTTCAATATCCCTGATAATATTACATCAATATCCCTGATAATATTACATCAATATCCCTGATAATATTACATCAATATCCCTGATAATATTACTTCAATATCCCTGATAATATTACATCAATATCCCTGATAATATTACATCAATATCCCTGATAATATTACATCAATGTCCTTGATAATATTACATCAATATCCCTGATAATATTACATCAATATCCCTGATAATATTACATCATTATCCCTGATAATATTACTTCAATATCCCTGATAACATAACTTCAATATCCCTGATAATATTACATCAATATCCCTGATAATGTTACATCAATATCCCTGATAATGTTACATCAATATCCCTGATAATATTACTTCAATATCCCAATCAACAGTTCATAAACTCAACATATTGGTTGAGATGACTGCCATGATAGTTCACTAACTTTACACGTAAGGTCTAATACTGTATCTTGGGTTGATGTGTTTTCATCTGTCAACTTACTCTTACTCTAACTATTAATAATGTATTTTCATCTGTCAATTTATTGTTGTTATCTAAGAAAGCCTCGAACCTCATACTAAGTTGCTGTACCTTAGTCATTAACTTGGTCATTCCAAACGGGATCACTCGAGTACTATCATTTAGAGCTATCTCTGTAAATATTCAGTTCCCACCTAGTCATTTATCCTACTTCTTTGGGCTTTCTCTCTGTCATAAACACTTTTATTATCTGACATACACTGAAAGTCCTATTCAATACTTTGTACACAATAGATAATACTTTTAGAATACACATTTTGTTATTGTTACCCTAATATCCGTTATTTTGTTGTTGTTGTGGCTCCTCCAATAGGTTTCTGACTATTCATCATCAAGCTCGACTAATCGAGAAATCCAGAGATATTCACAGAAGTGTAATGAATATTAATTAATAGGTAGCCTGTCAATATAATGTTTCACTCAATTGTTTAAACTTGTATTCCTCATCTCGTCTGCCAATCCCAAAATTGTTATGCCAAACTTGTAAAAGCCCAATATTTATATAATTTTACCTTACAATATCCAAGTAATTCAGCAAATCAAACATTGTTATTTTCACAAGATGGTTTATTTATAGTTATTAATCTTACATTTAGAAAACAATAAAAATCGGTTAATAGTGATATTTAAGAATTACGATAGAGCGATAATAATATATACAGCAATGACTTTAGAGCATTAATTAGACTTAAATATTAATAAATATGAATTATGAAGGTAGAACGTGCTAATTTATTTAAATCTTGTAATATAAAAGATTTCAAATTTTAATATTAATATAATAATATTTAAAAAGGTATATTGGGGGGGGGGGACATTTCAGGCACAATATTATATTCAGCTTCATAACCCACCCCACACTATTTACATAATAGCATACTTCTGTATAACATATAACTGTGTGTGTGTGTGTGTGTGTTTGTGTGTGTTTGTGTGTGTGTGTGTGTGTGTGTGTGTGTGTTTTAGGGTATCTAAACTACATATCTAAACATCCTTCGAGACCTACCTCCATAAATCTAAATACAAATACAACTATGCATACATTAATCTAAAATAAAATGTTCCATACCTCCACATATTGATAAATGTATGCGTATACCTAAGCATGTGTCTGGTTTACTCATCAGCCTGTGGGAACCAGCTAATTCGCTTTTCGTACGCGACAAATATGTCACGCCCACAGGAAAGCGGCTACATTCAGGCTACGTACAAAAAGCGGAAGCACGTAAAAACATACCATTTGATACCACAGCTCGCAACAAACACGTGCGTGTGGTTCAATGGTGACTTGCTACATACATATCATAAACTATTTTGACACCACAGTTTACATTCAATAGTAATTTTCTGTGGTCCAAAAGAAACCTGTATATAAAGCATTTCGACACCTCAGATGCTGACCTCAGCTTTATTCTGGGTTCGAATAGCTGAATAAATCCTACCTATATGAAGAGTGTATCAATACACGTCCGACTGGTCTGGCGTCGAAGTTCTTCTCTAACCTAAGTGAAAACTCAAGCCCTATATATAGCCTCAGCGTGTTAACAACATTACAGTTTGTTCATAACAAAGAGAATGTACACTAACACAGTATGCACTCACTAAAGCGATTAAACTAAAATAAAAACAAAGTAGCAATACCGCACAATAGATTATTACTGGACTAGAACGAAATATCGTCTCAAACCTGAGTAAATACTACGATTTACTCGAACCTAACAGCTAATCTCATACGTTTCCGTTCATCACTAAGGGGTTCATTCACGCTTAATTTAGCGTCCCTAAGTATATGCAGTTAGGTGTGGTGGGATCAAAATTAAAGCGCCTATCCACTTGATCTATTTGACCCATGGTCGAGAACAGCGGATTTCAGGCAGATCTCCGATACTGCGAATGACACGTCGGGATTATAATAGCTATACATTTAACAAAATTCCCATATCAATGTAATCTAATTACTCATAATATGGGAAAAAACCTCTGTCCGCAGCTGAATACCCATTGAGATGCCTGCCGGAGTAACAAACGACTCCAGGAGTATAAATCCATCAAGCAGCATTAATTAGACTTAAATATTAATAAATATGAATTATGAAGGTAGAACGTGCTAATTTATTTAAATCTTATAATATAAAAGATTTCAAATTTTAATATTAATATAATAATATTTAAAAAGGTATATTGGAGGGGGGGGGGACATTTCAGGCACAATATTATATTCAGCTTCATAACCTACCCCACACTATTTGTATAATAGCATACTTCTGTATAAAATATAACTGTGTGTGTATGTGTGTGTGTGTGTGTGTGTGTGTGTGTGTGTTTGTGTGAATTGTTAATAATTTAATTGTCATTCCTATTTTGTTATCGTGTCCAGAGAGTGTCTTATTTAAACATCTCATTTACACAAAATGTCACGTGTCATCAACGTCGAAGATAAAGAAACATCATCTCTTACTGATCCGGATGAGTATTATGCAATTATACAAAATCGATGTATAACACATGAATACACTGACATTATAAAGAAAAAGAGAATAAAATAAAACTTTTTATTCTTTCTAAACTTTTATATTTCGTTTATTTTATTGTTTAAAAAGAAGACAAAAAATAGCAATTATATTATACACATGTTAGATAACTAGCAATTAAAACAGTTTAAAACATGCTATATGAACTATATATATATATATATATATATATATATATGCTGTTCGAAAGTACTCCATTTCAGTTAACTTATAAAATTAATATAAATAATTTATATCCCGATCGAACAATCCTGGGCACTTCATTAATTAATATCAGTTTTATATCAACAAATATAATAATAATATTCTTCCAAAGCCAAAGAGACATTAACACAGTCAGCATCAAATAAAATCATTTTTATTTGTGTATTTATCCCTTTTCTCAGCCAGGGAAACACAGATTTAGTAAATATAACATCTTGACCTGTCATACCACGGTTAAAGAAAAATCACAAATTAAATCACCAACTCATTCATTCGTTTTATATATATATATATATATATATATATGCGTGTGCGTGTGTGTGTGTGTGTGTATGTGTTTGTCTATCTGTATATCTATCTATCTATATATCTATATATCTAACTATCTGTCTCTCTAGCTGTATGAATAAACAACAAAAAACCAATTGACTTTGATACACATCTATAAACAAATACACAAAGTACAAATGATCCAGTGTAGTTCCTATATAATCACGACGAACTAACAATCCAGGATATTTAAACGAGGATTATGAGCTACTAATATTATGATGATCTGTTAATGGGACAAGAGTGTTATCTTGTCTAACTGAGGACACTGTTTTATCAGATACTTCTACTAATGGCTGATTGTCCTCTATTGAATGTTTACATCCGGTATTCCTCGTCAATGTTACGTCATATCCGGGATGTTGTGTAGGAAAATAGGGAGTAGAGGAGAGCGTGGTACAGACATATTCTGATCTTAGCTTTATCTGATGTCTGATGCTTAAAAAAACAGACAATTAATTAATAAATGTATTTTCTAAATCAGACTATTAGACAAAATATATCATATATGTAACTCAATGTAAATAATCACAATACCTAAATGTTATCTTCTTATAACGTTAATGAAGAAATTGGTTAAAATGAAACTATTTAGAATAATTACAAACTGTTTACGATATACGATATTAGAATAATGTTTACCGATATGAATCTTTTATACATAAATAAAGTAACGATCTAATATCAAAGTTTATTATGATAATTAAAACTAACCTTTGTTTTTTGACATAAACAGCACCAGCCACGACAACAATAATTATTAATAAGATGGCACCACATACGACACAGGTAAGAAATATTACTAGAAAGATGATCAAAAACAAGACAGTAAACAATTATTAAATCGACACTTTATGATGATTTATATCAATGACGAATGCGCTAAAGACACTCAATATGCTTTTATAATAAAGATAACAATAATACAGATTTTAGGGTAGAAACTGCCGTATTTTCCATTTTTATGATTGATATTTAAATAAATATTTAATATTAAGTCAGCAAATTTTACTAAAACTATTTGAAGTTTTGTGTATCATGTTTAAGTGTGAAGTGTGGTATTAAAATACTTACCGGATGAAAATGGTAGTGACACAACTAAATCTGTTGTCTCTTTCCCATCTGAAAAGATACAAATCCAAAACATATACTCTCAAACTTGCTTGAAAAGCTACATATGGGAACTCGCCAAATATGTCGCTTATTGACAGGTTGATCTTCTAGACAGGTGGTAGTCCAGACACTTAATAAACAATAAAGCTTCCTGTGATAGAGTAACATTCTATTTATTTATATTAATCAACAGTCTCAATATTC
>JAODUP010001776.1:0-2500 GCA_025642065.1 Paralvinella palmiformis
TAAAATAAAAACGACCCTAAAGACCTTTTTGGCTATTATTATTAATCTTATACGTGTTTATAAATATTTAGCACATCTAGATATGTTTATAAGTATCAGCTTTATTTATTTTTTGTTAAGGATAACGAAGCATAATCTACCATAATAAACTAGCTATGCTATTGTCACTTCCTTTATAGGCTACTAAATTATCAATTAGTCAGCTAGCTATTCTGTTATCGCTCAAATAAACATTGTTTGTATCTTCTAAACACCCTCACCCCTACCCCCCCCATTTATAAGTTGCTTACTTATATAAAAGCTGAACAAGATTTATTTTACATATAACTTATATCATGTATATGGCGACATCAGTCTTGGATTGTATTACTGGTGCGTTATGACATATCTGCTATACACGTTATGATTTACAAATGGATCTCGCTTTGTATCTTGAAGATTTTTTTATAACGAGACATCAACCGACATATAATTAGAAACAATGAAAAAAGAAAGAATTCTATTAATGTATTAGAAACAGACACAGTCCATACCAATAGTGTATGAAGGAGAGGTGTATATATTTTTTGCCATATCACACACACACACACACACACACACACATATATATATATATATATATATATATAAAAAAAAAAAAATAAAAAAATATAATATATAAAAAAATATTATAAAATATATAAAATATATATATATATATATATATATATATATATAAAAAATTTTATTTATACATTGTTCGTATTGTTAATGATTTTTAAATGTAAAAAATGAAGAAAAACTCCGTGTCTGATAGTACATGTAAGTGAATAGAAAGTACTTAATGTGTTAACAGTCGATTATTTCCGGTAGTAAATTTGGTGAGATATTTCAATTAAATAATCATTTACATAAAAAGATATACTCGTGTATATTTGTACAACATGCGTACGTTTGCTGATGTTAATATTATATTTTTGCGTTGGATTATATATTACTATTACGACTTTATATATCATTGGATGTTCCTATATGTCAGTGTTATATCCTTATGTGTATTTTCGTTATGTCCCTACATGTCAATGCTATGTCCATATATGTTACCTTATAACACAACAATCACGTCATTAGTATTACATTATCAACTCAAATGCATGTTTGTAGTTTTACTGATAACCCTCGATATCTGTGCCAACTTTTTGCCGGAAGTCGGTCTTATTGTAGGCCAATGGCATATTGTTGTATTAGCAGACTAGCCATGTACTTTGGTCCTTATAGCAGGTACGTCACTGGGCGATAATGGAAGACACGTGACGAATTTCTGTCGCGACTAAACACGTGTGTGTGTGTTGGGCAGTATGTGTGTATGTGTTGGACAGTGTGTGTTTGTTTGTGTATGTGTGTGTTGGGCAGTGTGTGTGTGTGTGTATGTGTGTGTGTTGGGCAGTGTGTGTGTGTGTGTGTGTGTGTGGCCGGAAGCTAGTGTCCGCCGGTACAGCTCCTCGTCACGTGGTTAGCAATATAATATTGTGTAACATCTGGCTCGTCTCTGTTATAGCAGTATTGGTTGGCTGGCTTGCTACATCGGTGGCTGGTTGGGTGGTTAGTTGACTAATTGGGTGGTTGGGTAACGAGTTGGGTGGCCGGTTGTCTTGCTCATTGGGTGGGTTTCTAGCTAGTTTGGTGACAAGTTGATTTTGACGGGTGGTTGTCTGTGAGGTTAACAGGTATTTGGTTGATTGACTAGTATGGCTAGTTAACTAAGTATTGTTTAGTTAGCCTAGCATTGGTAGAATGATCCTGGAATAAATATGGTTAACATATAATGGCCTGATATAATAAGTTAGCCCGGTGAGGCTAGTTAACCTGGCATAGTGTGTAGCCTGGTATATTTCTCGCAGCTTGTTATAAATGGTTTATTTGATATAACTTGTAGCCTGTATTTATAGATATTGTTGTATAGCTGGTAGTTTGGTATGATGTGTAGCCTGGTATGGAAATTAGTCTGGTATAGCTTTTAATCTAATATAGCTTGTAGCCTGGCATGACTTGTAGCTTGGTATAACTTGTACTCTAGTATGGTTTGTAGCTCGGTATAGCCTTTAACCTGGTTTGTTTTGTAGCCTGGTATAGCTTGTGCCCTGGTATAGTTTGTGCCTGGGTATAGCTTATAATCTGGTATAGCTAGTTAGCCTGGTATAGTCAGTAGCTTGGTATAGGTTGTAGCCTGGTATAGCTAGTTAACTTGGTATAGCCAGTACACTGGTATGGGTTGGAGTTTGATCTAGCTTGCAGCCTGGTATAACTAGTAGCCTGGTATAGCTTTTGGCTTGGTATAGCTTGTACCCTGGTATAGCTTGTTCCCCTGACATAGCTTGTCCCCTAGCATAGTTTGTAACATGGTATAGCTTGTAACCTGGTATAGTTTATAACGTGGTGTAACTTGTAACTTGGTATAGCTTGTAACTTTGTATAGCTTGTAACCTGGTATAGCTTGTAACCTGGTATAGCTTGTAACCTG
>JAODUP010001776.1:7500-28679 GCA_025642065.1 Paralvinella palmiformis
TCTAGATGTTATGGATATATAAATCTATCCAACTTTCATTACTATTATTATTAATACCTTGCTAATTCATACCGATTTATTGAGAGGCTAGAATGTTATTTTACAAATCCATGCCTTACTTTAACATGTTTGAGATGAGACAGATATTTTTTACTAATGAATGTTACAGAGGCTCCGCGATAGCTTAGTGCATTAGAGAACTGCGCTGCAAACCCCTAGGTTATAGGTTCGAACCCGACAGATAACTGGATATGTGGGATTTATTTCCTCAGCAAGTCACCCCTCGGTCATATATTCCAGGTATGACTAGCGCTGAGACTAAATAAGTGAATGTTAGACCAAATATTTCCAACTTTGTTATATCAGTCATTACGTTTTTATTTAAATACCATCTAAGCTTAGTGACTCATTTTAAAATTAGATTTTTATTTCCAAACAATCTAAAAAGCTTTGAATCAGAGAAATTGATAAGATTAGTATAAATAAAGCTGGTGTATAGTGAAAGATGTTAACTGAATGCCATATTTACGACAAATAGGATAATATGTGATGAGAAGATCATATATGGCTTCATCGTGAACTAACTATTGACCATATATATCTAGTACCTGGGTTCAAACCAAAACCAGTCTACAATAAAGGATATTTTATCATTAATTCGATTCATTGCCTTTGAAGGTTATGCCATAGGTGCGAAAAAGAGGACATAAAACAGCAACAGTATATATTTTCATAAGATCATAATTATTGATATATTAAAAATCACAGGTGATACGATTCCGCTTTGATAGGATATCTCTAAAACATTAAAGAAAACGTTATGATATCTGCGACCACTGCGTAAACCTAACATCCGTACAATAATTATCATTATATATACCCTCGTCTATGGGATGTTTCAACCAATTTAACTGGAAGACGTAAGCTGAAAGATTACATATCTCTACAGAGTAATGTATTGGGTATATATATCAGATCAGATTAGAACCAAACATGAACAAAATAATCAATCCATACAATCATCCACCCACCCTTCAATATATATATATATATATATATATATATATATATTATTATAAAGTGCCCATCCAGTGAGTTGGGATGTCAGTAATGTAATACCAGTAGCATGTCTATTTATTGCCTGTTTGTAGATGGGTATCAGAAATGTAATCTTTTTCTGTCTAATTAGTGCCTTACTTGACTTTACTTACTTTAAGTAATACTTAGATGTTGCTGATTAATGAAGGATCTATACTTGATGACTTCATCAAATACCTATTCTAATTTCTAATTCGCTCATTCTGTTACAATATATAAGATCAGACCATATAATTGATAGACACTTATACATACCCACATACACATATATACATATGCGCAATAGACAGACAGACACACAGACAGACAGACAGACAGACAGACAGACTGACAGACAGATATGTATGTATGTATGTATGTATGTAGGTAAGTATTCATGTACTTATCTATATACAAAGCATCAATCATTATTGTAGATATGTGACCCTATTGTGGATTTCTAGATTGTAGACAGACTGACTGATGTGTGGCCATAACATCTAGAACTGGGATAATAAGCATTATTTTAGATGTTGTATTATAGTTTGTAGGAATATTCTAAATATGTCACCATCTCTAATGAGCCTTTTCTTGTATGAATACATTCGACGAACAAACATCCGGTTTTTCGTTTGTTATAAAAATACATCGTTTTCTTATCACCAAATATCGCTCGGTTCACGGAGACCACGTTTTACGCCAAATCCGGCCCTTGACAGCCGTGGTTAGCCACGATTCCGGATAAGATATCCTCCGACTACATTTATCGGATCCAGATAATTATATCATGATTTTCCAACCATTTCCGCTCATCTGGTGACCAAATCTGACCATTTAAGCTGACCACGAATCAATAGTCTTCGATAACGTTTGGATATCGGGTAAGTGGAGGGGGACACTCCCTGTTCCGGTACAAAATAAATCCTGATGTTATCCTGATCAAGGACGTGTCCAAACACTAGGACTCGGATATTATGTTTAGTGGCTAGATTATCTCGTTGATAATGAGTTAATACAGAAAGTTAATAGACCGTAGCTGATCAATAATCAATGGTTGTTACCCTGTAGAACCCCCCCCCCTTTCTCTGAGTTTGAACCAATAAACAAAAGTTTAAAAAAAACCAGCCCAGATCTACCCCAGGAGCATAATTTGCCAAACAGATGCCAATCTCTTCAAATCGCGGTCAACGCAGACTAGCTGGCAGCACCTATATCCGGTAGTTGTACTTAATGCTTGCATTATCGTCCACACGATTTTATCGCTTTCGTACAATTCTTTTCATTCACAGAGTGCCGATGGCGCAACCGACGCCATTGGATTGCTGCCTCCGGAAATGCATCCAAGGTGACCTCGACACGTCGATGAGCCGGGTCGAGGTGAGGACATTCGACAGTGGCGCCACCGACGAGGAGCGCCAGAGTATGGAGGTGTGTTGGTTGGAGGATAACGAGGCTGTATTCCACGATATTTGTTGGAAGGCATTATTAGACTCGGTTAGAAGTGATAATCCATTTACTCTCAGTCGGCTCGAGAAGGAACTACTCAAAGAGGCGGCCAAATCAGCCGAATATTGCGACTCCTATCAGAAAGTCCAGTACGAATGTTCGCGGGTGGCGCGCATGCTCAAATCGGCTAATTACGCCGTCATGTTTACAGGTAGAAGACACCCCCCCCCTCTCTCTCTCTCTCTGTGTGTGTATGTATGACACCGTCTGTCTGTCTGTCAGCCAATATACCCTTTTAACATTGCTTTTCTCCGTATAATTGTTAGAATAAAAGACTTATTAAAAGGATGCTTATATTTGGATGTATTGCTATAATAATATGACCATTTATATATCTATAAGGTGCAGGAATCTCTACCTCGGCCGGTATTGGTGATTTTCGTGGTAAAGCTGGAAAATGGACAGAGAGAGATCGAGAAAGGATGCATGGTAAAGGAACCATTACTCCAAACAAATATAATTAAAATATTTCCCTTTTCCCATTTTAATTAAGAAACTCGCATAAAATCATTCACTAACCATCCCACAACTTTGTCACCATGATATGCTCCCACTTTAAGATGGGCCCCTCCGTGCTCTAACTCAACTGGTAGCGTGGTTGGCCACAGCTATCAGGCACCTGGGTTCAAATATTGGCCTAACTGTGTATCTAGGTTGTTTCATCTTTCGCATCGCTTCGTTACCTTTCGAATTCCTTAGATTCCTATGTGTACGGAAGTGGCAGTAAAACGGCAATATTTTTTCCACTTAATACAGGTGCTAGCAAGAACAAACGATCTCAGGGTTTTGTTTATGAGCAATTACGACCGACCTATACCCACGAAGCTATCTACAAGTTGCTTCAGTTAGGTTATATCAAATACATCATCAGTCAGAATACTGACTCTCTCCATCGTCTTTCTGGTGTACCACGTGACAAGATCTCGGAGCTACACGGTAACTCGTTCCACGAGAAGTGCGAGAAGTGTGGCGCCAGATATGAGAGGCCCTATGCCATGAGACTGTCCAAGAAGAACAGCTTCCTACAGCCCCGGATCTGTGTACATTGCCACTTCAACCACAGAACTGGTAGACGATGTGAACGGAAGGTAAGTAGTACGGAGATGAACTGCAGTGTTACGTGAAAAACATCGGACACGTCGGACTAAATGTACGAGGATCATTCAACAATCATCGATCCTTGTTTTTCCGTATTTTAGCACATACCCGACTGTACCGGTACCGGGTCAGTTCATAATATTTTCGTTGTATTTTGCACGAATTTGCAAGGACCGAAGTATATCTAGTGCGCTTTTTGATGTTCTCATATGTCTGAAACATTTCAGAATCAGTCTGAGGACCTTAGAAATAAAAATAAAATGGGGGAAAATTACATTACAGACAGTGCCCCCCCCCCACACACACACACTACTATTCACGTGCTGTGTTCACCTCGGTAGCTTCCCTACCTCTACATTATGTCCTGTGTTTCTCCATTATGTCCCATGTTAACAAAATTAATATAGGACATAAGGTCAGACAGTTTCTAAAGTTTTTCCTTAGCAGTAGAACTGTAATCTAGAATATTCATCATTCGAAACTAGATGTACCATTGATGGTCTAATTTTGGCTTGTTGAAGGCCGTTTAATGAGTATTATTTCAATTGAGTATTACTTCAATAATAAAAGTATAATATCAATATTATTTTACGATTTGAATTGGCTAATGTACATGTCGATACTAAAGTGGTATTAAGGGAAGCTTATAATATATAACTGTTATCAACTCTTCAATGTAGATTCATCACAGGCGAGTTGTGTGTGTGTGATTTCAATCTACACTGCCCATGAAAGGTTCCTGCTATTAAAGACGCTTTATTAAATCCACTTATTATATATATATATATATATATATATATATATATATATATATATATATATATATATATATATATATATATATGACCCGACATTTGTGTTCATGAACTGGATGTTTTCCTCCAAGTAATGATCTAACTATGAAAAGTTTCCTTTTAAAGTAACACCTTAGCTATGGGTTATCTGTATAAAACAGTTACTACCTTACCTATACTCATCAAACTTAACAAGTGTTAAAGGTCACCTACTTCATCTGGCATTATTGACAGTTAATAGATATGATGATATATCGCAAAGAAAGATAAACGCAATATTGATAGCTTCGTAGTTATACTTTCTAAATAAAAGTAAATTAAAGAAGTAATTACAGAAAGTACGGAATGTTCGTTACCTTAATATAAACACCGTGTGGTATTTTCAGTGAAGGGCATATTATGATATTGTATAAGGTGGCTCGGATATTGTATTGTGTGTTTATGTGACCATTATATTTCTCTCATTGCCCTGAATGTTTCAGAACACAATATTAGCAAAGCTGAACTAACTAAGTACGTATTCGTTGACATTTTGTTTGATCACCAATACAACTTAATACTTTTATCTGATTCCTGTTTATTGTTATTTTCAAACCTACCTGTAGGGTTGTGATGGCCTCTTAATAAACACGATTATCAACTTCGGGGACAGTCTGGAGAAGAGGGTCTTGTCTACTGCCGATGAACACGCCAAGAAAAGTGATCTAATACTATGTCTAGGTTCTTCTCTACGAGTAATTCCAGCCAGTGACTTCGTAGAGAAAGGACAACCTCCACTTCGTTTGGTTCTCTGTAACAGGTAAATAGGTAGTCTTTAATATCTGTTTAGGACACACACGCGCGCGCACACGCGTGCACACATTTTGTATGTATGTGTAGCATTTTATTTAGCTATATATATATATATACAAGAATTGGAGCTTTAGCTACACCTGTTACCCGATCATGTTTTTATATGTTTTATTGTTATTTATGGTTTGTATTTAATTAGTTCGGTACATTTTTGAAACGGAATTTATTGTTTTATTGTGTTTCAAAACGTAAACAACTATATTCATTATCATTTAAAGTTATCTCTGTGTTTAATATAAAAAAGGATCCAGGCATGAACAGATATTTAATATATTTAGTATCTGGGATCTCTCGATCAATCTTAATAGATTACAATATATAGACCAATCTGTCTAACTGGTTCCAAACATCAGATGAAATAGAGCACCAGAACATCTCTAGATTATGGAAAAACCAATAATGGTAGATTGTTATTTTAAAATTTTGGGGTTTTATTCTGACTGTTTGATTTATAACACAGAAAAATCGACAATTAATATAATTCGTCACGACATTAGACTAGCCACTCTGTGATATATATATATATATATATATATATATATATATATATATATATAATGTGAAATAAGCCCCTGGAAGTCCTGTGTACACGATCGTAGTAATAGTGGATCTTTTATAAAGAACTGTACTACGTAAATAATGTCACATTCAACGTAGTTTAAAAGGATAGTTGTGTGCGTGTGCGTGCTTGGATATATATATATATATATATATATATATATATAGTGGTGCGTGTGTGTGTATGTGTGCTATATTAACGTCCTTCTATCTATGTATATTACTTGTATATTTCAATTATTCTCTTATTTCTGTCCGAACACAGACAACCAACGCCATTTGATCATCTTTGTTATACAGTTGACGAGAACGAGGGACGATTAGGATCTCGTATCTTCTACGACTGTGACTCGGTGATGCATGAACTAATGAAGCTTCTATTATTGCCCGATGACTTGTCTGAATGGGAGGATGGACGCGAGAAACGCATGGAACAATACGCTGCTCAACGTGAGATGTCAAAAAATGGCGAATGTATATGAGAGAGAGAGAGGGAGTGAGGGAGATTGTGCGTTTGGCAAACTTAGTTACTTCATAATTGTCACAACTTACATACAGTTTGAGTAGATTATCTATTGTGTTGCTTGATAGGTGATGCTTGATTGGATAGAATAGCTGTCAGCTGCTCTGATATCATTCGACTGTGTGTGTGTGTGTGTGTGAGTGAGTAAATTTTCTACTCATGTACTTCCGATAGTATTTTGCCAAAATGGCAGCTTGACTGATGCACCTGTCTAAAATTACCCCCCCCCCCATACACACACATACGCACATTACATACAGCGGCACATACATGGATATACACATGCGCATGCACATATCAAACATATTTAGACAGTGTTCTTTAGTGTGTGTATATGTACTTACCATTCTATGCCACCTTCTATATCAGTATTGTTGGCTTGTCATAACATAAGACTGGCGCCATCTATCGGTATTTAGCTGCTTCCCTTTGTGCAAGAGGCACTTTATTAAGTTGTACACGTTTGTCCACGATAGGCCGCTTATTATTGTTAATATATGAATCATTTCTTGTATATCATTTATTTTCTATCAAAAGTTGGAGTTGGCAAATAGCTTAAAGAGAGAGGGAGAGTTCCCCCCCCCCCCAAATATCGCTATTTTGTGCTAGTCTGTGTCTTACCTGATGTGTGGCTTTTTATCAAAAATCTGTTTGTTTACTGGCAGTAATTAAAATGTCTATTAATTGTATGTGTGTGTGTGTGTGTGTGTTCCTTTAAAAGTAAGCAATACTTCCGTGTAAACCATCTGATTCATGGATGTATATTACGCGGCATTCGGAGTCTAATTCAAGACACCAGATTTTGAGCTAATACTTAAGTTTTAAGTATAATTTTAGCCTGAAGAGAAGCGACTGTCTGTGTAGATAGTTTGTATTTATTTATTGTTTTACCTGTATTACCTGTCTGTGGTGTATCGTATACTGTAGACTATTGTCATATACGGTGATTTACAGTTGTTGTTTGTCTTATCCTGTCTTTCTATATAATCTTTATTATGTCTGTATGTGTATACGTGATTGTCAAAGGCTTGTTCAAAAGTTCGACAAAACGGGATGGATACAGGTGGATGACCTTACGTCATCCGGCTAGTGTGTCACGTGATCGGTTGACGCTTCTCGTGACGTCAGACAGCTGACCAAAGAAAGAAAGCTTTAAGTTATTGGCAGTTTGTCGGCAATATAGTCAATGTGAGCTAAATACTGCAACAGTTATGTAGATAAACACACACAGACTAAAGGGAAAGAGAAACAGACATATACAGGCATATACAGAATTTGGACAAATTATTATTATTATTATTATTATTACTAAGACTGGATTCTTGAGCTGAATGCAATTTTACGAAAAGAAAATAGTCCTCATTTTAGGGCCGATTATAAATATAAATAACAAAATCTTTTATAAAAGAAATCCACATTGTTTTGTTTCTATTTGCGTAAATCTGTGCTCTTATTTTTATTAAAATAGATTTCCTAATGTTCAAATTCTGTGACTTTCTCGGTACCTTTAGGCACACACACACACACACACACACACACACACACACACACACACACACACACACACACACACACACACACACACACACACACACACACACACACACGTTGTTCATTTTGTGTATATTGCTCGATGGAAGGTGTATTTTGCTATGCCCCTACTTCTAGCAGTCTTTTAACTTGCTACCTTTTTGAGCGGTTTGAGGAAGTTGAGATGTGTGTGTGTGTGTGTGTACTCTACATAGCTCTCTAGCGTACAATACGACCGTTATAATTATTAGTAAGATTAACTTGGTTGCTTCCTGGAGTTATCTGTGACGCATTTACTATCGTCATAGATAAGGTAGAGTTGATGACGCATTAAGTTCTTGTATTGACGGGTATTAGGATGTTGTGTTATTTCGTAAAATTGTGGGTATTAGGAACTGGATGTGTTATGATTGTTTGATATTGTAACATCATTTTATCCATTATCAGGTGCCCTAGATGTCTGGGTGTTATTGCTGCTTGTCCGCTTTCGTCGTTGTCATTGTGGTTATCACACACACACACACACACACACACACACACACACACACACACACACACACACACACACACACACACACACACACACACACACACACACACACACGTATATATATATATATATATATATATATATATATATATATATATATAGAGGAGAGAGAGAGAGAGAGAGAGATCATTTACTGTTCACCTTCATTAATTAGTACTGTTCTTTATGACATACTATGCACATTTCCAATTAATTGTCAAACTATATCAGCACAAGATGACAGGCCAGAAACAGTTATTAGCTGTTATTATAGCTGTTGCTGTCGTTATTTATATAACTGTTATTATATCACAGCTAGAATAACAGCGATGCACACGTACACCCACACACACTCACACACTATGTATGTCATTCAGATTTCTATGGTAGCTGATTATTGTCAGTTGATTACGTGGCTAAGATACAACAAAGTTGTTAGCTATCTTCGACCCGACAGATGGAGCCACTTATTACTAATGACCTGCTGAGCAGGTAATGTCTTCTCTCACCGAGAGTTCTCGACTTTGTTTATTTCCATGTCTCTGAGACATTTCATCGTTCTATCCTTTAGATAGACTCGGCACTTCGGTGCGTGTTGATTGGTTATTGACATTTTTTTCTTCAAAAGACGTCATAATGACGTAAGGTAGACAGACGGTGGGCGACACTTAATCGTAAATCCACGTAATTGTAGAGAAAAGAGGTCGGTGTTTATATCTCTAGAGAGCATCGTATACCGGACGGGGATGATCCTGGTCACAGAGTAGACCATTCAGTGTTAGATGTACGTTCTCGGATGTAGTGTAAGTATTAATATCAGAGCTAATTGGCTAAGATAATCATATCAGAAACTAAATATCTTCTTTGTCAGATTGGAGCTAGTCAGGGTATCCTAACTAGACATCAGTGTAAAAACACAAACACCACTTTAGTACATTAACAACGACGTTGATACATACCGACATATATTATATATTAAACGTATGTTGTAATTTATAAGTGGGATTTTCATGTCTTTGCGTCCATATATCATGTGTTACTTGCATATATATATATATATATATATATATTATGCACGTCTGATCATTATGTGATACCAAACAATTTGCGCCTTAAAGGCAGTGAAATGCAAAACTAGATCGATGCAATGTACAAAGGATGATTGTGCCATCATCAGTCCTGGAAGAGAGTATGTTATTATCGGGTATTAAACAGGGTTTGTTGCATAACCAGGAGGAGAGCTACATCATGTTTGTTATAACATAAATATATACTTTTATACTGCAATTTCATATTTATACGATCTTATTCCGGTGAGTTATAGTTTGTTTATGGAATTTTTCTCGTTAGCTTGTAGTCGGTAGAGATATCGATTCGTCTAAAAGTTGTCCTATACTGTCCTATAATGTCCTATGATGTCCTATAATGTTGGTGTCTTGGTAAACAATGTACTGTGGTGTCGCTGCTTTGATAAACATTGTATTTCTATATATATATATATATATATATATATATATATATGTATGTATGTATTTTGATGAACGCTACACGGTACTCTTCGTGAACTGTAAAACTTCGATATTTTGGTCAACTCTACATTACGTTGTTGGGTTCAGAAGTAAAGGTTATATAGGAAGATCCCTTTGTTAAGACCATCAAAGTGATTATGATATCGTGACCGTATTATAGAATTGCTTTCCTAACACAATTTGTTAACAGACAGCTGATTAGCTTTCGCTGTTTATAATCAAAATCTCATGTTTTACTATAAAATGATGTTTACTTCCACCATAGACGTCTACTCTGGCCACCGTATCAAGGATCATTCGATTCAGAACAATAACATTTTTATTTAGTAATTGTGATGTTAACAAGACAACTAGCCTATTTTCAGTTTAGCTAGCACACTATATCTACTCGTTACGTGGCTAATTAGACTAACATAAATGGGATCAAAATACTCTAACATTCTAACATTTTGTTTGATCTATTATTACAGTCTTCTTGGTAATAACAGTTTACTTATCCAGGTCAGTTGAGTTATATTATATGTCATAAATGGCTATGTTTTATCGATCGGGGCTAAACGGCATCAAATTGGCCAACAAACGATTTGGTACTCTGTCTATTGTAAAATGTTATCACGCACCGTATCTCTGGCAGATAAAAAAGGTATACCGTGTTTGCTAGGATGTTGTGAACCTCACACGTATGGGTTTTGCATGAGAAAGGCGAATTCAAAAGGTGACTTCATACGTAAGATTTCTCATTAACTCGAAATTCCTTATAAACACTAATAACATCTCGGTAAGGGCTAACAAGTGTATACTGTAAACAAACATTGATCAATATGAGGAAGGATGTGTGTTTCGATGGATTAAGACCGAATGTCATGTGAGAAGGGTATGGATTTGTACTTAATTATATTACAACAAATACAACATTTAACAGAAGATAAACCTTTAACATAGGTTATTAATAACATGCTTAATAATATGTAAATAAGTCACAAAACCAGAGTGATGTTAAACTATGCTCTATACATTACACGGACGTCTAACCTGATGAGAGAATCATGTATTTTATATCTGGTCCATTAGATAATACGTATATGTATTTTGTTTTTAACTATCTCTGATCATCTTTATCCGTCTTTGTATGAGTCACATAACAGATGTTTCGCTTGTCTGTTAGTGTTTTATTTTAAAGATTCTTCCTTTCACCTGAGTACATATATATATGTCACATATCGTGTATTTACTAACAAACTGGTGCCGAAATATGTATTGTGTAATCCGATAGACTTGTCTTTGTATTAACAACCGTATGTGGTATTGTATAAGCATAGCGTTTACCAGTCATGTAGCTAGTGTTATTAAACGTTTTCGCCTTTACAATAGCAAAGTCGTTGTTAATAATATTGCAGTTGTGCGTCTGACGTACAAAATACACGGCCTACAATGGCATTTTCCATTAGGTTATAACACATGCGCACACACACACGCACGCACGTATATACACACACGCGCGCGCGCGCCCGCACGCACGCACACACACACACCTGTTAATATTAAAAATAATTTGCCTACACTATAGGTGGTGTTTGCTATAGGTCGATTCTTCCTGTATCTATGTGTGATGTATACAGATAAAGATAGTCATGACAATAGATATTACAACAAAACAGAAAAACAAAAACAAAACGTAACACTGGAAAAGAGAAAAATACAATTACAAGGTAACTATTCTAGTGTCGTGACATAAATGTCTCCTTGGATAGTATACAGCAAAATATCCTTTCGATGAGTTGACACATCAATAGATATGAGCCAACAACATCTAATTAGCAACACTACCTATGGCTAACTAATAACAATAATTGTTGTTGTTGTCGGTATTGTCGAAATATCAATAACAAAGAATATATGTGTCATGTTTACATCTTTACGCCGATACGTTAAACTTTACAGCTAAATATTGTTGAAGCGCTGTATAAAAAACAAACAAAAACAAAATGTCTAACTGTAGCATTTGTATCCTTTTGTTTAGATTTTAATCAAATAAAATATTTATCATTATTGTAATAAAGTACGCCTAGATACATTGACATGTACATCTACCTGACATCTATATTGACATGTACTCATTCATACATAAATGTATCACAGTACCGAACTTTCTTAATTTACATATTTCCTTTGATTAACATCAGTATGTTATCGTATTTCGTATTACTTTAGGATGTTGCCGGTTCTAAACAAACCTCTTGCTGCATCTCTGAACCATCTATTGCTGTATGTAACGCATGTATTTAATTAAGTCTACAGTTATTGAGAGTTCGATCTCATGACTGATTTGTTTACAAACGGATCCTATAAGCAATACTTTTATTCTTTTTAATTTACAGTTAATTTTTTCCAATACTATACCAATCATACATGCGTGTCTACTCGTTTAATGTGCCCCCCCCCGTCTTACCGAAATTTAACGATATTATATAATAGCTAAAGAATAAATCTATGATTATGAACAAATCATTCGTGGCATTACTGTACTTATACCTTTCGGCTGATACAGAAAACAAACGATATAATACAGCGATAAATGACAATTAAATTTCCCCGGATTGATCCTGACTGTGTTTATCGTCCTTAACAAAAAACAATCTGATTTATTCGATGTTGTGATTAATTTTTCTGTTAATAATCAGATAACATCTTTTTTATCAACCCAGACTCTCATAGTTGGATGTAGCTAACTCTGTGTGGACTAACTATTTATCGGATTAGCTCGCTGAAGCTATTTTTTATTGGTTACGTTATTGGTTACGCACATACACTACTTTATCTAAATATTTTATAATAATACACCATTCATTATACTGCAACTTTTCAAAAACTAAAGTGACTAATTCGACCGATGTGTTTATAACCTAGTGTAAATAAACAATACAATAAATCAGTCATATTCCATCCGTCACAAGACCTGTAGCGTATTCCCGCCAATAAAATCACGTAATTCAAAGAGTGGCCCCAATATCAACTTCCGTTAAGTCACAAGATTGGCATAAGACCATTATTTGCTGAGCAAGGCATATTGTTTAAATGAATTATTACCAGAAGCATAATCATAACGTAATGCTTGTGACGTAATGAAGCCAAATATTGATATATCAGTGACTGAAGAAGGCCGTTTTGTTGTTGATATACAGAAACCAGATGTTGTGCTCAGTCAGACAGTTGGCAAAATTCGCCATATCATGTGAACATTGGTAACATCAAGATGACTGAATCCGATGATGAAAAACTCAGATTTATTTCATGAATATAGTGATGTCTTCTCAAAGGACAAAAATGACATAGGATTTACAGATGCAGTTGAATATCGAATACACACTACATCGGACATACCCGTGAAACAACCAGACAGACGAGTACCACCACAAGTTATATCAGAAGTTCGCAAATTGTTGCAGGATTGGATTAATGGTGGAATCATTACAGAAAGTGAAAGTCCTTATATGTCGAAGATGGTACTAATACGCAAGAAATTCCGGGGAAATTAGGGCTTGCATTGACGATAGACAGCTCAATGAACTCACTGTAAAAGATGAATTTCCATTGCCGAGAATCGATGAATGCATAGAATCGTTGAAAGGTGCAAAATATTTCAGTTCCTTTGATTTAACCCAAGGCTATCTACAAGTGAAAGTTTACAAAGTTGACCAGGAGAAAACTGCATTTCGTGCACTTGCCTCACTTTATTAATTTAATCGTCTCCCATTTGGATTATGTAATAGCTCACCAACCTTCTCAAGATTGATGGGCAAGTGTTTAAGTGATCTATTTGACGACCGACTCATTGTGTATCTGGTTGAATGGCTCCGGTATAGCAAAACAATCACAGAAATGATCACACAGTTGGATATGATATTTAAGAGATTACAGCAATTTTGACTCATGTTGAAACCAGCAAAATGCCAATTTGACAAGGAAAGTGTTACGTTTTTAGGACATACGTTATCACCTGAAGGAATCCAAACCGATACAAATCCTCCAACGACCAACTACTGAGAAAGCTGTTCGACAATTCATGGGTTTAGCAAAATACTTTAGAAAGTATATTCGCGGTTTTGCTCAGATCATTGGTCCTATCTCAGACATGCTTGCCACAGGAACTCGAAAGAAGCAGAAATGGACGAATGAATGTAAACTAGCTTTTATATCCATAAAAGATAAATTCACCTCGGCACCATTACTTGTTTTCCCAGCCTTTAAAACACCATTTTGTTTAGAAGTTTACGCTAGTCTTGATGGGTTCGGAGCCATCCTGCCACAAATTCAAGATAAACGCAAGGTGTTAATAGCATATGCCAGTAAAAGACTGAGGAAACATGAGAAATTGATGAGAAGCTACAGCTCTATGAAATTAGAATTCCTTGGCCTACACTAGGCTGTTACCCAAAAATTCAGAGCATACCTTTATGGTTCAAAGTTCAAAATAACCATCCACTTAACAGAATTATGAAATCCAAACAAACAGCTGCCGATCTTAGCAAGTTAGCAGATCTCTCCGACTTCAATTTTGGGATTCAATATCGTTCAGGTCGCTCTAATGCTGCTGCTGATGCACCCAGTCGAAATCCGGTAGATGACAGTGGATGTGAAAATGAAGATGATGGAACTTGTACAATTACAACACAACAGTAGTTACTGCCATTTATCCAGAAGGTAGATAACACAAGTGAAATGCAAGAGATTTTGCTATCTGCCATAGTGTTAGCCTCTGAGAAGTATCTTATTGCGACAGTTACATGACTTTTCTGGATATCAAGGTGTAGAAAGGACGACATAGTTGATACGATTCATATTTTACTGGCCAACACACACAGGTGATGTGGTAGAACACTGCGGACAATGTATATAATGAACCAACCCCAAAATTTAAGCCATACACGTCACACATGAAAGATGTCAAACCACTACAAATTGTAGCTGTGGACTTCACTCTACTTGAGAAATCCAGCTCTAGCATAGAAAATGTATTGGTGATAACAGATATCTTTAAAAAGTATACTATTGCAGTGCCCTCTAGAGACCAGACGACTAAAACAGTTAGTCTCGTGTTGATTCGAAAATGGATCGAGAAACTCAGAATTCCCGATATACTATATAATGATCATAGTAAATCTTTTGAAAATATAATTTTTTAACTATGCAAAATCGAAGACCAGTCCGAATCACCTGGAAGGGAATTCTCAAGCGGAAAGATTTAACAGAACTATGTAAAATTTATTGCTAACTTTCACAGCTGAGCAAAACCTGAAATGGTTTGACCATTTGCAGGAGGTTGTATTTGCGTACAATTGCACACCACACTCTAGTACTCGTTATACATTATATTTTCTATTTTTTGGACGTGAAGATAGACTACCAACAAGTCATTTAATATCATACCAGCCCAACATTAGGACAAACACAGATGGATGGGTTGAATTAAATCACCAACGGATGAAAGATGCAGTGACAAGGGCTAACGACAGATTCAAAACTGTCACGATAAAACTCCACGACCAACAACCCTGCCGTAAGGTATAACTGTATTGCTTCGTAATCGTGTTAGTGGCCGTAATCAAATTTATGATGTCTCGAGCATGATACCGTATAGAGTCATTGGACAAGTATTCGAAGACAACAGTGTTTATCTTGTGGAAGGTCTTTCAGACAACAAGGCAAAGGTTGTAAATCGGGTGAATATGTTGCATTTCTAATCTGACGTACAAAGTGATGGGGAACTGGAGAAAAACAAAGATATAACTAGTGATGAAAGTAGCAGTAGCGAGGATGAAATCCTTCTAATGTCACAAGTTCCAAATGAGACAAGTCCTCGAAGACAAGAGCAACGCATTTCTACGATAAGAAGACATACGGTTCATATTTTATTGTTGTATTATATTGTATTTTGTTTAAAAAGTCCAAATTTAAAAACAGGATATGAAAGTTGTATGAAGTGAGTGATTCTGATCTAAGTAGGTTCGTTATAGTCTGAGGACCGGAATCCACCACTGGCACCATATATAACCTAGTGTAAATAAACAATACAATAAATCAGTAATATTCCATCTGTCACAAGACCTGTAGCGTATTCCCGCCAATAAAATCACGTAATTGAAAGAGTGGCCCCAATATCAACTTCCGTTAAGTCACAAGATTGGCATAAGACTTTTGTTTGGTGAGCAAGGCAGATTGTTTAAATGAATTATTGCCTGAAGCACAATCATAAACGGAACATTTAATTTATATTGGTAGTATTGGAAATTCCCTCACAAAATCATCAGACACCAGCAGGACTGGCAAGTCCTAAAAATGGGGCTCAATGTATAGGCTAAAACTACTAGTACAGGAAGAAGGGGCTTATTGGTTGACCATTTAAGCATGATGGGGTGAATAATTATCATTGGAAATGGGTTTACAAATGTAGGTGTGGCGAGGTCAAGAAAAAAATGAAATAGCTCTAAGGTGATTTTCACCAGGTGAAATACAAAGCAACTAATGACTTAGTTATTAAACATCCATCTTTATTTCAACATAAAATAAAATATTCTTTGAAAGGTTTATTCACTGGTAGGATTAGATTCCTCTAGATCAAACAAATCTGAAAGACAATCAGAGCCTGGAGCTGAGTTATTTGTGATCACTGCCTCATCTGCATCGTCTGCCTGACCATCCACTGCTGTCTCCAAGGCTTCTTCTACTGCCTGGGTCTTATTTATTGCCTTTCGCCTACATGTCTCCATGATCTTGGGCCTTCTGTTGTGGTATAGGTTCCACTAGTGAATTGCCTGCTTAACATCAAGGTCAGCAATGTTAGCGGAGTGCAGCTGAATCGTCATCAGTATCGTCATTGTGGTCGAAGTTAGTTTGTTGCGATACTGAGACTTGGTGATTTGCATCTGAATATCCACGCTCACACATGTATAGAACGTTGATGGTCTTCCAGGTCATGGAATGAGGCTTGTGGCTGCCAGGAAGAAAATAAAAGTACATGTATACACAAGTATCTGATTATATGATAATTGAGATGATCTGCATCCATTAAATTCTAAATGTGTGGTACCATTCTTGGAATGTGTATGTGTCACCCACCTTGTATATAGCTCTTGTTTCAGAATAGTCCATTCTGACTCCACATTATGAACCACACCGATAGATGCCTCCAGATGACTTCGGAAATGATACGGAAGTATTACCAAAAACTCATTTCCAAAGTCTGAAACAATATAAGAGAAATGAATATTCACATACATATGTATGTATGTGTGAGGGGGTTTTCTTATATATCCATGAAATTTGATACTTACCAACTGCATGTGCATAAGTAGGAAGCCATGATGAGAGATTGGCTATCTTCGGGGACTGCAGCAAGTCACAGTCTATGTCTGAGAAAGTTTTTCTATGGACTTTATCAATGCATCTACAACCTTTGAGATCTGCATATTGACAGTATTGTCATTGTCTTTCAATTTCTCACCCTCGAAAAAGCCCTTGTTTTGCTTTAGCTTACCTGGAAATAGTCTCATTTCTGGTCCCGGTCTCAAAATGTCAACATCACCATCACCAAATGTACACATTTCGTCACCTGATCATGATTATGATAGTAATACACCATTTCCACCACCATGTTTCTAAAGATAAAACACCGCCATTACCAAATTTATGTTAATTAATATTGTTAAACATGGTTAATATCATTATCCTTATTACACATATACGTCACGATACCCATGTTTGTTACCATGACAGCAAACACCATGTTATTTGTTTATAATATCACCAACTATATTACAGACCATCAACATAAACAACACTAGGACCTTGTGACCTACTTGTTGATGTTGGCAGTAACTGCTGTCAGGTTTTGGTGGATAGTATAAAGACAACTCTCTCTTGTTTGTAGAACCACGGATAGCTACACCAGGATAGCAAGAATATCTACCAACCAGTGTGTAAATGTCATAACCTCAACAGAATGCAACTCTTTAAACAAGAACTTGCCCTTTCACTGAGTGCTAGATTGACTTGTTGTTACAACGACCTGCAATATCCCAGAATATCCAGTTTGTTACTTGAGGATGGCTGGTACAGGGAGAGTGCACTGATTATTATTATTATTATTATTATTGTTTAATTATTATTACAACTATGGAATCATTTATTATTATTGTTGTGCATCTAGCATTGTCAAAATCTGAAAATACAATAACCAAAGTAAGAAGCATTTACTCATCTTATTATTTCGACTTAACATGTTTCATTGACCATTAAACATGAATTAAAAAAATGTAAACAAATATACGTGACTGAGATGGAAGATCGATGGTGGATACGCTTTCAGCATGTTCCTCAACGCTCTTTGTGTGCGCACAACCCATCTCGTTTCTTCAACCCTCATAGACCTTATCGGATATTTTGCTAAATCTTCAAATGCCTTGGTCAATCCTGCCGTTTGTTTTGAACTCTTATGATAAAACTTGTACAAATTATCCAAGATATTGTGTTCTTTTGTGAATAGTGTTCCAGTGTTCATAGCCTCTTTGAATGCTAGTTTGACACGATGAGAAATGCACCGAATCATGACAATCGACTCATTTACTCTCTCTCTCTCTCTCTCTCTCTCTCTCTCTCTCTCTCTCTCTCTCTCTCTCTCTCTCTCCAGCAAATTACACCATTTTCAGAAGAAAATTTACTCGCATCAATTTTCGAGAATTTCAGTGCGCTCATAATAGCATTAAAGGTACATTTTGCATCAGTAGTTTCACAATCGACGAGACCCAGAAAGAAGCAGTGCACCTCGCCTTTAATGCAAAAATGGACGTAGGCAATCTGGTTCTCGACTTGATAAACTGACATTATAATATCATTTTTACCCGAACCAAGGCTGTTTCAGTGCTGTGACCACTTTAATATGCAGACCGAAGTGATGCATTAAGGTTATTATTGATTAAATATTTGTTTAGATGGAAAGCAACTCTCTTTCTATAACCTTAGATAAAAATGTACGATTTGAAACAGGTCTGTAATTGTTTAGAATATTACAATCCATACGGTTTTTATTAATGGATTTACAAGAGCAGCTTTCATGGATCTTGGGAAAACACCCAGAGATAATGATTTATAAGCTATCTTCGTAATAGTGCTTATCAGAACATCCAGATAATATTTCACAAGCCATGTAGATAAAAGGTCAACTGGACTGAAAGCTTTAGATGACATTTTCAACAACTTTCTGATATCAGTCTCTGTAAAAGGCTCAAATGTATCAATCGTGGCTATGGAGGACTCTTCTACCAATGTCTTACCCTGTGATAAGGTGCTGGAATGGAACCCACCATGTATATATAATAAACTTTGACAGAAAAAATGATTAAAACAGCGTGATATGTGATGTCAAAATAGTTATCTTTTGTATGTGATAAGTATTAACCCCCCATTGAACCACACGCACGTGTTTACGGCGAACTGTGTTGTCAAATGGTATTTTTGTACGTGCTTTCGGTTTTGTACGTAGCCTGCATGTAGACGCTTCGTTGTGTGCGTGACATATTTGTCGTAAATGAATAGCGGAATAGCTGGGTCCCACAGGCTGATGAGTAGACCAGACACATGTATAGGTCTACGTATATATGAATAGATATGTGGAGGTGTTGAACATTTTATATTTAGATAGATGTATTTATAGTTTTATTTATGTATATATTTATGGAGGTATAGGTCTCAAATGATGTTTAGATATTGATGTTCTGAAGCCAGTGCCACTATATATGCACACACACACACACACACACACACACACACACACACACACACACACACACACACACACACACACACACACACACACACACACACGAACGCACGCACGCACACGCACACACACACACACACACACATGCATTTATAATTCTCTTTACTAATCTGTTGATAGAACGAGCTGATTAGACAAACCAATTATTTAGTTACAGTTGCTTTCCTGACGCGAAGGATTATCACAATATCAGTTAAGGATCTAAATACACATAACATAAATACAATTTGGTACAAATGATCGATATCGTATATATATATATATATATATATATATATATATATATATATATATATATATATATATATATATATATTTTTCTCAAAGGGCGCCTCCGTGGTCTAACTGGTTTCGCGTTGGACTATAGATCACTACCACCTGAGTTCGAATGTCGGCGTGGACATATCTGAAGGATGTTTCATCTTTGACGTCGCTTCATTACCCTTGGAGATCGCCCGGCCCATTAGCCTACCTTGTGCACAAAATCACATGATTAAGAACGGGAAAGCACTAATTTATAAATAATACATTATGTTATATTTGCACAGATTTCAAATTGATTGAAACTTTTTGAGAATGCATAGCACCTGTAGGTTATAATGAAGGTCGGTGCAATATAGAGAATAATTAGCATATATACCGGTAAATACGATATCCAATGACTGGAAAACTCATTATGGTTGGGGAACGTTAGAAACTTGCGTAATATTCGTTTTTGTACCACAATGCTGGTGCTTTCGACATTTTTTAAATATGGATATATTACAGGGTGGTGCTGATAGAATTACCTAGGGTCTAGAAATCGATTATAGTCAAATACGATAGCCGATTACAATTATTTATTATAAATAAACAACGGTTTGCATTATGTAAAGACATAACCGAAATATTTCATAGCATTATACTCAGTAGCCAACCAGAAAGAATCGCTGACATGAAGAAAAAAATGTAGACAAAGTTACGATGTATCTGAGGTCAAAACTACTAATATAATTGTTTGCTGATCAGAAAAGTTAATTCCTTTGATGTTTGCCATCTAAAGCTGTACTTAAGTTGCATTTTCTAGTGTATACCGTAAGTATATTCAGCTTGAAGCATTTATTGTGTCTGTTGGTGTAGTCTTCTCTATATGAATATGCTGCATGACGACACCAAAAGCCATAATTCTGGAAGCGAATGGTCTTAACTTTGTTGAATTTCAGGATCAAAGCAGTAGTCGCAGGTTGGTCCATATTGCGGCAAGATGATGGTAAAGACAGGTTCTTTGTGAGTAACTATTTCGGTGTGACGGCAGTAAGACCTTATTATGGCGATAAGATAGGTATGTTAATCTATATGATGTGATCTT
>JAODUP010001777.1:0-29499 GCA_025642065.1 Paralvinella palmiformis
ACCAATGGAAAGCCTTTGAATATTAAAGTACGGGGTTAATACTTAAAAACAGATACCGTAGTTCGAGTTCGTGCTAATAAAACCAAAGACTGTGGCTATAATTTGAGTAAAGCACATGCCACGTTATAAATAAAGCTTGATAGTAAACGTTCGTAAAGAATATTGTGTCTGTGTACACAACTCCACGGGCTGTTCAAAACAAGACCAATAAAACAGTAAACCAGAGACAAACGAGCCTTTCTTTACATCAAAGATAAATCAGATTACTTCTTTGATCTTCTAAACACTCTCCATGACCATTGTTTGTATATCGACCACAAATAACAATAACATAAACATGTATAGTGGTAAATGTATCGCAATATCAAAACAACCTAATACAGACAACCATTACTTTATTATAAACAAAAATAAATAGCAATAATTTCATGAAATGTTTATATTATGCGAGGAGTTTATATTTATTTATGTCGTGCTCGTTAAGGTCACCGGTAATAAATTAGTGGATGTGTGTGAGTCATTATGTAAGAGTGTTTGTGTGCGTATGTGCGACTGGTGACTTCGTGTCCTTTGGATATATATATATATATATATATATATATATATATATATATATATCTGAGCTACTTATCAGTATGTGGGGCCCCGCAAATCAACTTTTCGTGTGTGGCAAATCAGTCACGTCCACAAAGAAACGATTGTATTTAGGCTACTAGAATGCGGAAGCACATACAAAAAGTAACATATGATATATATATATATATATATATATATATATATATATATATATATATATAGGTTAACTACTTTAACATCACAGTTTATATTCAACAACAATTTGCTATGATTCAAAAGAAACCTATACATCCCGACATTTTAACACCTCAGATACCGACCTCAGCTTCATTCTGGTTTGGCAAAGCTAAACACATCTTACCTATATCAACTGTACTGATAGAGGTTCGACAGATCCAGCGTTGCCAGTTGTCTAGCCAGCGTGAAAAGTTATGCTTTTATAGGTTCTCGGCGCGTTAATCGGCGTAACAGTTTGTTGATCACTTAACAAAATTTTGTTCTATTAAATAGCTACATATGAAAACAGGGAAATGACTAAGCCAGTATGGGACTTGAATGAAATATCCCCCCAATCACGAATACATACTATGATTTACTAAAAGCTCACAGTTCATCCTCATACGTTTATGTTCTTCTCTTTGTGAACATCCATTCACGCCAAATTTAAGGTGAATGGACAAAACCCCACTGGAAAAATCCAACTCGAAATATTCTCACTCACTGAACGGACTACGTGAACAAAATCCCACTTTCTGGTGTCATTGTATCCAAGATAGTTGTGATGCAATTACCACTATAAAAGAAGTCCTCCACTCCTTCACCCAGAGATGAAGCGGCTGTAAACCATTTAATTAGCAATTTTGGCTGGATTCTAATTTAGCATTCCTTAGTATTTGCAGTTAGGTGGGGTGGGTCTAAATTAAAGCGCTTATCTACGATATATATTTATATATGTGTGTGTTTGTGTGTGTGTGGGCGCGCGCGCGCGTGTGTGTGTGTGTGTGTGTGGTAGGCTACATATAGAGAGAAACTGGCGCAGAACACCAACAACAAATCTAAACATCCTTTGAGTCCTGTGTCTTCAGAATTCTAAATCGAAATAATTATACATACACCAATATAAATACCAAATTCTACACCTCCATATATATATATATATATATATATATATATATATATATATATATATATATATATATATACGTATGACTATACATATGTTTGGGCTACTCATCAGCCTGTGGAGCCCAGTTAATTCGCTTTTCGTATTCAACAAATATGTTACGCCCACAGGAAAGGTGCTAGATGCAGGCTACGCACAAAAGCGGAATCACACAAAACATACCATTTGACAACACATCTCGCAGTACACAACATGTGCGTGTGGTTCAATTGATACTTACTACATACATAATATAACTACTTTGACACCACAGTTTACATTCAACCGTAATTTTCTGTTGTGCAAAATAAAACTTATATATACAACAACAAAAAAACATGTCGACACCAGAAATGCTGACCTCAGCTTTATTTTGGGTTCAAATAACTAAAACAATCCTACCTATGTGAACCGTATGGATAGAGGTCCGACTAGACTGGCGTAAAAATTGTTCTCTACCCTGTGTGAAGGGTTAGGCCTTTTATAGATCCTAGGCGTGTTAACAAATATTACAGTTTGTTGACCACGTGAGACAATGTACATTTGTATGGAATCAGTGAAGTGTTTTAAACCAAAAAAAAAAACCCAATTAGCAATCCCGCACAATGGATTATTACTGGACTAGAACGAAATATCGTCTCAAATCCTCGTACATTGGGATGGTATTCAGGATAGTTGTGACGCAAACACCATTATAAAAGAAGCCATCCATTCCTTCTCTTATAGATAAAGCGGGTGTGAAACTATTTAATTAGAAATTTTGGCGGAATAGAATTTTTTTTTCATTCTAATTTAGCGTTCCTTAGTATACGCATGTTGGGTGGATTTAATTTAAAGCGCGCGAACGCGCCCCAGCTTGTGTGTGTGTGTGTGTGTGTGTGTGTGTGTGTGTGTGTGTGTGTGTGTGGAAGAGAGCGTGCTAAATAGACCTGGGCGTTTATATATTGTTCCCTAGAATAAATTAATCTACTTGAATAATGGAGTAAAAGAGTAAAATAAATTGTACATCAATTAAATCACACAGCAGAGTACTAATATGAAGCGTATTGATAAATGTGGCTTATAATGGAATGCAGTTGAAACTATATTTGATATAATAATATATGATAATATTTACGGATAAGTTGAATAAACGAACTGCACAATTGTATGATATGAGTACTTAACATCGTTATGGGATTAAATGACGTGATTCTTTCAAAACAAAACTTTGTTCTAATATGCCATAGAGAGGCTTAAATATTAGAGTCATATATTTTACACAATTGCATTCAAGTCCTGCATAGATTGACATCGGTTGGTAGGGAGTACATACCGTTTGAAATAATATAGTGCCAATCTGAAGGTTTTATCTGAATTAAATATCTATTTAACATATTCATATGTGTTATATGGGAAATGTGTGCCGCCTAAGTATTAAAGACCAATGCAGATTGTTAACTAACCTGAATATCACAATGGAGATACATTGAAAAATGAAATTCTACGTCATACTACAAACACAAACACAATTGTGCAACAGTAATTTCTCACCTAGTCCATGTGGTGCTGGATTAATAATTGTTTTCTTCTTTTGGTGCAAATCTAAAACTAAACGAACCAAAATTCGAAACATTGTTGCCCAGTTCCATATCACATTCCTTGCGAAACATAAACATGAAAGAGACATTTCCATGATTATATACAAAAAAAAGATTCAAAGTAATATATCTTCCCTCTCATACGCCAGAACCAACCCTACCAAGTTCATTACTAAGTAGTTAGGGAGGTCATATTACAGCTCTACATTCGAGCCTTTATTGCATGACCTATTGGATTGTTACCACAAATATACAAAACTTTAGACATTTAATAATAATAATTACAAAACTTATATAGCGCCAATATCCTCATTTGGCGCACATTGTACAGGCGGTGGGCAAACTCATAGTCTGGGTACGATGCAGAGTTCATCAACAATGATAAGATGGAAGAGAAACTTGGGAAGGAAAAGCGAGTCTGAAAAGGTGAGTTTTCAAAGATGACTGAAAGAAACTATGTTATTTGATGACTTAACATGTTCAGAGAGCGAATTTCAAAGAGTAGGGACAGCAACTGAAAACGCATGAATCCCAGCATTCGTTTAGACCCTGGAAAAGGACAACAAGTGAAAACCAGATGAACGGAGGTCTCTGGGTTTGGGTACTAAAGACAGGATGGAAAATAAATATGAAGGTTCTCCAGAAGAAAGAGTTTGATAGGTAATAGTGCAGAGTTTGAAAATGAAGCGAGATTGAACAGGGAGCCAGTGAAGAGATTTCAGAAGTGGGACAGAATGGGAAAACATCTAAAAACATGGTATTAATCATAGAGTCTAAGATATATATTATTTGTTTAGCTTAATCACATTAAGCTAAATCCATCAACAGCCGCATTTCATATTCCAATAGCCTAAGTAAAGGGGTCATTGTGCGTTTATTGTCAACGTTATCACCTGATGTTATAAGTTGCTAGTGGATATTACAAATGGACCTGTTCTTAAAGAGCTTAAATCTCGGCAATAAATTAGCAAAATGAAGGTTATATTCACCGATAAATAACTGAATCATTCAAACATCTTACTGGATTTGTATTTTATTTTTGTTTGAAGTATTAATGTACAACGACATTGAATGGTTTCTGCTAGTACGGGTGCTAAATTAAATATAAATTATTATCAATAGTAGTAGTGTTAATAGTAGTAATAGTAGTAATAGTAGTAATAGTAGTAGTAATATATATTGATAAAGCGCCCAAACCAGGTAACCCTGTTCTGAGGCGCTATACAATAAAAGAAGTTTAACAAAATGACTAAATATAATGAGTACATTAACAATTAAAATATTGTTTGAATAGGAAGGTTTAACATGTTTTTAAAAACATTTAGTGACTTAGAATTTCCAATATAACTCTTTAATGCCTTGTGTGTGACCATGGGTGTCTTGAATTGAATCCGTTTAATTACTGGAAGCCAGCGAAGCTCTTTCAATATCAGAGTGATGTGATCATATTTCCAACACCCTGTGACTATCCAAATGGCGATGTTTTGAATCCGTTGGAACCTTTGAAGCAATTTATCAGACAAGCAGAGAATAAGGGAATCACTGTAATCTAACCTTTATGTGGACCCCAGAAATAAGTGCATCATGGGTAGGTATGGACTTTAAGCTCCTAATCTTCCGTATGTGAAATTAGGACGCCTTGCAGATACCAGCCGCATGAGTCTCCATGTTCAGATGTTGGTCGAAGAGTACACCAAGATTGTTGGCAGATTCACTGTGTGAGATCAAATTATTATCAATTTGAAGTTGAAAGTCACTAGAGTGCTTGCTGAAATAGGATGATGCAAATACAAGAAATTCGGTTTTGTTACGGTTTAGTTACAGTTTATTTATGATCATCCAGGACTGTATGTCACTAATGCAATTTTCTAGAGGCTCAGTAAGTTCTTGCCTCCGTTCCATGTCAATGACATCATACGACAGACTGAGTATCATTTGCACACATATGTATCTGTATTCCATATGTTTGTACTATTATGGACAACGGTATAGTATAGATGATGAACAGTATCGGTCCTAGGACTGATCCCAGTGGCACTCCGAAGAGAACAAACACAGAACTTCAGGTAAAGCCTCTTCGACAGATACACATTGAGACCTGGCAACGAGATATGAGCGAAACCAGTCCCGAGGTTTTTCCGATGAGCCCTAGGAGTCTCTCCAGTCTACTACACATGATTTCATGGTCAATGGAGCCGAATGCCGCCGATACATCTGATAGGACCAGAATCACAGCCTTCCGTCCATCGATTGCCATCATCAAGTCGTTTTTCAAACGCAGAAGTGCTGTCTCAGTGCTAAGCCCACTTTTGTATGCTGACTGCATCTTGTCGTTAAGTCCATGCACTACCATATAGTCTTTTATTTGCGTGACTACCAGTTTTTCAATGATCTTTGACAGCGTCGGTAAGTTCGAAACATGTCGATAGTTTTTTCAGCTGTTCCAAATTGGATTTCTTTATGAGAGGTTTAACCCTCGCAACTTTCAGACTTCTCGGGAAACCCCCATTAATTAATGAGATGTTGGTAATCATTGCTAATATGGAACTGATGCAGTTTTTAAGCATTTGTGTTGGTATTGGATCTGGCACAAATGTAGCACTCGTAAGTTTAACTACTACCTTCCGCATCTGTTCCTTTGTATCGGGCTGGAATCGATCGAAAACAAAATCTGCGATCTTATCCGTATCAATTACAACATATTTTGAATTCTCGCGTGAAATTGACTCTAGTCTATTTATAATTTTGGCTATCTTGTCACGAAAGAACTCGCCGACATTCTGTGCATTTCCTGATTCGAAGCACAAGTGGGAAAACAATCAATCTACGATGTAAGAGACTATCTACTACCTTGAACATGGTATGCTAATTACCACCACACTGAACTATTCTATCATCGTAATACTCACTCTTTGCATGATCGATAAGATCATTCACTCTATTTCTAACCTCTCTATACACATGTTGGTGTACCACGAGTCCAGGTATACTCCGTAATCGTTCCATTCGCCTTCTATCACATTTTGCTACTTGAATAGCCGGATTGTACCACGGTACAGTGGCACGCTGAACGAAGGTTTTGGTTTTCATCGAAGCATGTTTATCTAGGAGACACTTCCAGCTATCGTTATATTGATCCACCAATGTGTCCAATACCTCAGAAGGATCTGTGATCTGATCCGTTGTCCATATTGATTACGTCATATTTCCGTTAGGAAACGGTTTTCTCTTGAGGACGAGACATCCGTAAATCAGCATGGACTACCAAGTGATCAGATAACATGGACCATATTTTGACCCTGACGTGTTACTTACTACCAGGTCGATGATATGACCCGATATGTGTGTTCTTTCTTTCACATGTTGAACCATGTTAGCAGAATGTAGAAGTTCTACTAGATGTCTGGTCTCAGTTACTGTAGGTTTGTCCCAGTGTATGTTATTAGACAACTCATCGATGAGAGTGACAAATTCAGCGAAAAAGTCCGAACTCTTCACCTTGTTTTTCTTAGTCGGATAAAGACCATGTATGATGATGATGATGTGAAGATTGGACCCACCAACAGTCAGCGTAACATGGACACTTTCGTATAACTTGGCCTTAATTGATAAATCCATAGCAAGCTTGATGTCATCGCGATACATAATGCCTACACCTCCACCTCTTTTACCCGAGCAGGCTTTGTGACGGAATTCATAACCAGACGGTGTCACATTTCTAGTAGTAGAAATAATAGGATTAACATTATTACTATATCTTAAATCTAGCTATTTTATCTAAATTGCACACACACACACACATAATGAGTAATTGTTGTTTGTGTGGGTTTCCGGTTTGTATTCATGACAATACGTTGAATTATAAACATCTCACTGGAGACAAATCTTGAAATTAAATATTCTTAGGAGAAATTGTGTATAGGTGAACCTACTAGTTCAGTCAAATTATGATTTGACCCACCACTAATTGCAATAGAAATGAAGTTGTGTTTTTCTGAAAGGGTAGGATCTACTGAATAACCTACCAACTTTATAGTAAAATGAAATGAGTGGAACACTGTTTATTGTTATATTGAATATTTTGACCATTTAATTTTTTATGATTTCAAGCAATCTAGAAATTGGCACAACTCTATCAAGGTATATCCTAAATAAGCATAAATAGTATCTTTATCCATGTTGTAATGGTATATCTTACATTAGAGGCATGTTTCATGTGGGAGAGATTGGTGTACCCCTACCCTAAAATCCAATACTCGAAAGTTTATCTACTACCTTCTGCATCTGTTCCTCTGTAACGAGCTGGAAATAATGATGCATTGATTAGATCATGTCAAACCTTTATATGTAGTCAAAGTTAACAAATAACCACGTACAATACTACAGTACCATTTCTGTTATGCCAGAAAGGAAACTGGAAAGCGTTTAACAATGGCTATATATTCCACAATAGCACTTTAGAACGTAGTCTCCTGACTCCCCCAGCTAACTAGTAATCGGATTGAAGGACCACATTAAGGGCTAAATAAGATAGTGGGAGGACGATAGCCAAACATTTTCAAACTGAAACAAATAGCATTCTTCAAATATAAATGAAGTAGAGTAATTAATCGTTCGGTATCAACCTCCATGGAAACGAAGGAAATATATATAACTGAATGTTGTGACTATAAAATAAAGCGACGAGTAGTCTGTTTGTGAAGAATAAGTTATTGCTTCATTCTGTGGGGGGGGGGTCCTCTTGGACAGTAAAGTGTTTGGTGGCAATAATAGGCTGGTAAATAATTGATGGTAAATCAAGGATGGTAAATGTCGTAGAACCATCCTGGGAGGAGTACCGAATGAAGATAATAAAAGACAATGATGCGTGCCAAAGACGTTATGCTATTATCACAACAATCACTAGAAATGTTAAGATGCTGCTATGAGGATCTTTGTATGCGATGTTAATATATATGGTAATTGTCTTATACCTAACACACACACACATACATTCACACACACACACACACACACACACACACACACACATACACTCACCTAGACAAACAAACACCCATACATATACAAACACACACATATATATATACACACAAACATTCATATACGCAGCACACACATATTTCCGCGCTATAGGCTATGGAGCTTGTAACTACTTACTAATGAAACATTGTATATATAAAACAATAATTGATTGACTGCTGCTAAAGAGACATCTGACACTCAAAAACGGGATGGGATAGATAACTAATGTTCATTTATTTAATTGAAGACGATATCAGTAAGTGAATTTATATATCGTCTAATATTATTTTAGTCATTATAGTCAATAAATAATACTTAGTGAGAGATTTACGCAATTCAGTAATTTGGAGTGATTTAGTGCTTTGAATTTGTATATTTACTTTAGAAAAAGCGGATCATTTGTGTATATCCAGAGCTTTATATAGGTAAACACATAAACTAAAATATTCATGGGCTAAAAAGATAATAATTTTCGCCATAATCCATTCACTTAGTAATATATGGTAATTTTAGGTTAAAGTTTATAATATTCCAAGTTGACCAAGACATGTGTTAGTTATTGGTCAACTGTTATAAGGCGTATGTGAATCGGGAGAAATAATTCTTCATTTCGGCTGTATTATGTGATTATGTGATTGTAAAGTGAACTTTTATATTGTGTTCGCGTCTACATCAATATCAAGACCTGAATCTCCTTCATTTAAATTTCAAGTGGGTTGTCAGTCTAGGGAAGTAATTAGAAACACGATGTTATTGGTTAATGGAGTGTTCTCAGTTTTAAGAAAGGCTTTATTGCTTAAACAATTAAGATAATTACATTTCATATTTCAGTTGTCAGAGTTGATGAATCCCGATGACACAATATCCTACATACAATGATGTATATGTTCTACCCTTGAAGACACAGTTTAGTAGTATATAGACATATATATACACATATATAGATGGTTACATAAGCGCCCCCAGTAGTTTAAATACGGCTAAAATCCAGAATCACATAATAATAATAATAATAATAATAATAATAATAATATTGGCCGAAATGGCAATTATAGTGGCTTAGCTACCGCTAATGAGGGAGACCCCTATGGTCTGTAATTTCCTGCTTCATCACGGGCACTAATTATAAATAAAAGTAGAAACATATCTTCTATTGTAGTACCACGACCGGGATTAAAAAACTCCGACCTCCCTCACAACATGACGATTAATAAGAAAGTCCCACGCTCTTACCCACTACGCCACAGAAGCGGTTTGTCACACCAGTGCGGGTCCCTGGGAATAGCATTTATATGTATGTGACCCCTCAACTGGAAAGATATTGAAATTTTATTTTAAGTTAGAGAGCGTGGGATTACTTGTTCATTGTTATATGTGATAGAAGGTCTGAATAAGATACACTCGGGCCGGGAAATTAAGGTCGTATGTTTTATTAACTCGACAGGTAGAAAGGTTTGCTTCACTAATATATCATCAAATTCCAATTTAAGTATATTCTGTGTTTGTGTATTTCGGAGAACATTTAATTGTATAGTCGTGTTTGACATCAAGGTTTGAGGCTAGGCTAGTAAGACGATCCACGTCAAAGTATAAAAAGTAATGTATTATAATATATGCTTTTATTATTGATTCACTCGGTGTTATGTATTTAGAACAAGTACAGGATGTTAGTATGTATATTTAAGTAATACATCAAGATTTCATTATATTTACAGAGTATCAACCAATCTGAATAACACAGTTTTGTCGTCGGAGCTTATTAGATCCTATCAGCAGGAAGTGTATTCTCGAGAAATGACAGTGATTTGTCCTCGATCATAGACAGTGCAGCATGATGACCTGTGTATTGTCTCCTTAATCATTCCGATGTAATACTCTCTCCATCACACACCAAACCCATATCATTACCTACAATAAGATAGCCCTAATCCCGAGAGTACTATTAAGATAACAATTTGTTTATGGTTTGGTGTATGCTCTTGGGTTTGATACACATTAAGTTATCATATAATTCAGATATTAGGTATCAGTTATCAGTAATATATATATGTGTACTTCCTCTGTTGGATACGTGTGTTTAAATGACTTTAATTGTGTAGGTATATGTTTTCTAGAAAATATATTAATATACAGTATATATATATATATATATATATATATATATATATATATATATATTAATTCACATGCTAAGAACAAGTAATGAAAGAAGTACAATAAGACACATTAAAGAAACCAACACAGTTACACATATTAAAAAAAATTGTCACAACTTCTTGATGAATACCAAAATACAAGTGAAATATTGTTTATATAAAAAAATGGTGTTAGCGTGTAATTATTACCTAATAAAGTAAATAATTCATTATGTAAATAAATACAATGCACACGGTAAGCTGTTATATGTTAAAAATAATAGAAATGCACTAGATCTATTAAATAGCTTAATACGGTGTTATATTCATGGAATATTTTAGAACCCAATACTAATTTGATTCCTGAAAACGATTTATAGCTTTAAATGCCAATTGAAAATAATTTTATCAAGCAATGATGATGATGATGATTGATGTTTTACGGCCACTTTTGTGCACAAGGTAGGCTAAATGGGCCGTGTTTTATCGAGCAATTAACATACATATCATAATTATCCCGAGTTTAAAAGAATAATGCAAAAATCTTAATAAAGAGCCTGTTTTATGACAAGCTCTCAGTTATATTTTCAAAATTTTCTAAACATTTTAATAATAGCTGTTCGTCAATTGCAAAATTAGTATTATCTAAATCATCTATACTGAAGTTTAACTCTTTATTCGGCACACAGTCCATTAGTCAATATTCACAAATAGTGATCGCTGCACGGAAATCGATATATGCAGAAGAAAACAAAAGGTTGATAATATAAACGATGGATAGAATCTGAATACAACAGTGCGTGATTAATATTTTCGCAAGAGATTCCGTAATTCTTATTGAGTCCTTGAGTTTTGATATCCAAATCAAAAGGGGTATTTATAACATTTTGAATAAAACGACACAACTTTCTATATAAAGTTTGAGAGTAAACGTTCATAATAGATATTGTGTATGGAAATATACCTGCATTGGCTATTTAGGCAAGTTAATATATAAACTTGTCATGACAGATGACTTATTTCATTATCACTTAAGCCAAGGAATTGAACATTTAGGTTGTCTTCACGTTCATCATTCTTAGTTCTAAAACCGTTTTTGTACACAAAACCGTAAACTTCACATTAAGGTAGGATCCAGTTTTATAAATTATTCCATGTCTGTAAGAAATCTAAGGCTTAAATTAGATAATACTCTAGGAATAGAGAAGCAGGTGAATTCAATATACAAGTCATGTTATTATCAAATAAGAAATATAGGACTTATTCGTAAGTACATACATGATGAGATATGCAAGACTTTAGTCCAAGCGCTTATTATTTCTCGACTGGACTATGGCAATGCAGTGTTATATAATATCCCCCTATCTCTGACAAACCGCCCACAGCAAGTGCAGAACTGTGCTGCTCGTCTGGTGACACGCACTTACAAAAGGGAACATATAACACCAGTTTTGTTCTAGCTGCACTGGCTTTCTGTACGTTTCAGATTACTGTACAATATCCTGTTTCATGTATTCAATGTATTGAGTGGAACAACACCAGGGTATCTAAGCGATCTGATGGTAAAATATATACCAGTTAGAATGCTTCGATCTGAGTCCTATTCACGTTTGAGGATACCAAAAGGGCATCCAGAAAAGTACGGAGAGAATTCCTTTCGAGCATCAGCTCCTAGGCTGTGGAATAAGTTACTAAAGCACATTAAACTCGCAGCAAGCAAAGAAAGATTTTAAATTAGCGTGTTTATAATACCTAAACCAGTTTATTATGTATGAAATGTATTTGCTTATAATGAAGTAAAATGTATCCATATGTCGTCGTATTGATATATGTTTAGCAAATAAGCTCCGGTGGCCTAGCGGTTAAGCACCCGGCACTTGGTGCCAACGGTCGCAGGTTCGAACCCCGTAAGAGGTCGAAACTTTTCCAGGGATTAATTTCTCGGCTCACTACATCGTGGGTGGCTGACCACGTTAAATGGCGCTGCCGTCTCCACTGAATTATTTAAAATAAAGGGGGACGTTAAAAAACCCCTGAGGACGTAAAACACTCTGGCAGTGACCACCCTCAGGATTTCGGCTCCATCTTTCCGTACTGCTCCCCTGTGAGTGGTGGGGGAGGAGGTTTCTCAACCACTCCAACATAGAGGCTGTGCTGATTAAGCGACAGCCTGGGGATTCTACCCGAACAACAAAACCAAAACCAAACATCATACTTTATAGAGGCTGTGCTGATTAAGCGACAGCTTGGGGATTCTCCCCGAACAACAAAACCAAACCAAAACCAAGACCACTAATGGCACTGTAGTTTGGTGTTTTATAAAAACAATGGGATTTTTAACTCATAAGAGGCGCACATCTCATCAAATCAGTACCATGGAATTAATCCTATGCAACATGGCTGATAACATAATGGCGATGCGATCGGATAAAGCAAGTCATAACGATAATTAAATCTAAAGGTACTGAATATGCCATCCTATCCACATCCTCTAAAGAGGCATTCGTTCTAATCTACTTCTAAGGACAACTTTTCACATCTACATTGGTATCAAGGAGCCAATAATCCAACACTTCTGGTTATAAATATAACAACAGGTATATCCGGCTAAGTATGTTTCCTTGTAACTCCATTCATGGTGTGATTTGTTAATGATGGCTTACTAGTTTTAAAAGAGGATTTATTACAGAAACAATACCTGAGATTATGACAGTTTATATATTAGTTGTCAGAGTGGATGAATTCATATAACACAATACACTGATAATGATAATCATGATTAGATAGATAAATTGTTCTATAAAATAAAAGCTCCTAAAATTAGCAATGGATGGTCTGCGAGTATAACAGTGTACCATAAATATTCTGAAGAGATTATATATTTCTTGATCATGTGAGCAGCTGTGTTGTGTTACCTCAAGACAATCGCATACATATTTCAACTGTTACATACACATGTACCACATCGGAAAAGCTGAAATAAAATGAACGATCTTATCGTAAAGATTAACTTTCCACTAGAACTTAAACCAACAAAACTAAATTTAAATATTTCCTTTAGGTTCATAGTTCTTAGTTTTAAAACATTCTTTAAAAAAAAGCCCAATAATAAAATCATAATAAACCAAGACTCGAATGATTCCTTCGATATCCAACATCAATCGTAATGTTACAACGGGCAGATTAATGACTAAATAACGCGTCTCCATCTCGAGAGAAAGTCAAGAAGATATTACATCACAACAATATCAAGACGACACATAAGTTTATCTAAATGAGAACTTCTTAAAGGTAGACATGGACAGTATTTGTATAAAGTTAGAACTAGAGAAAGAAGACAGGACAAACAAATACAGTAAAACGATAACAAAAGTAAAATCATCAACTTAAACAAAACAATAACACTTAACAGCAACAGGAACATTTGTTTGTCAATATCAACATTAATGAAATACTGAATTTCTTTATATTAAAACATCAACTTAGATCTTAGCAAATTAACTTTAATATCAACCCAGAACACTACTGATACTGTTGATGATGATTATTATTATTATTATAAATTTAATAGTGAGAGAGAGAGAGAGAGAGAGAGAGAGAGAGAGAGAGAGAGAGAGAGAGCTAACTGATAACAGTTTAAGAAAATATCGACGCTCTGTACATTAAGTCATCCCCAGATATATCTGAAAGGCGAAATAAATGACATGTTCGAGAGAGACAATGTGGTAATTTGTCAAACTGAATAAAAGATTCTCCCTACTACTGTAATACAGTGATAGATACAGTACTGACCTTCTACATGCCATAACCATAAATAAATAATTCAAACATACACGGCTGTGGATACCATTGTTTAAGCCAATATGATTATATGATTTTGGTCTAAGCTGGTGAGATCATGCATGCATACAAATATCCGGATTGCTTCAACAATGTTTGCATTAGAGCAGGATGAAGATTGAATCATATTTTCACAGGATGATATATCGAATTGATTCTGGATATTAAATAACGGTCATATGGAAATCGAAAAGAATATTTCCGCCGCATAGTTGACTGCATATCTATAAGCATTTCAATCTCTCTGAATATATATATATATATATATATATATATATATATATATATATATATATATATATATATATATATATGCTTATATATTAATCTATTTTCCACAACCTGTGATTTCATTCTTCAAATTACATAGACATAACGTATTTACATCATTTGACATAATTACAATGCTATTTCCACGTCCCATTATCTCAGTGTCGTAGACGTGAAAGGACTGGATGGAATCCTCTCACTTGTCACGCTGTAGGTAATTAGCTCTGAGATGTATCGGGGTGAAACTCGAAAATATATCACATTCATGCCAGGATATTAAAACAAGTTAGATCAACTATTGTTTATTATATCAAATGATCAATAACATGTTTAATTTAATAAAATATATATTTCGTTGTCAGTTATACAGCAAAAAAACAAACATTGGACATTGTTTATCAAAGTACGTTTAATGATCTCTTCGGAGCAAGAGGGTTTTAATGTTTTTAACCCGCGGCTTGGAATGTTCAATCCACCAATTTTGTCGATTTACCAACGAATAAGCCAATTAAGAGCTACACTTCTTACAGATGGCTGATAATAATAATTTAGGATTATAAATGGTTAAACAAGTTTGATGGGGAACATTCTAACACATTTATAATGTCTAAATGTTTCGTCCTTTGTACAGGAACTATCATATTTGTATCATATCTGTTTTGTCGTGTATAATACGAGGTGGGAAATAAAGTGGCAAAGGCATATTCAAGTTATATAATATAATTTTATCAATCTGACAGCCTTCTTTAGTCAGTAATAGGTAGGTACTTACAAGAAAGCAGATTCAAACGTTGTTTCCATTCATAAACAGAAACACGCACGCACACATGTATACACATATAATTATATATATATATATATATCAGCAATAATAATGGAAAGGTTTTCATGTTTTAAGATAATAGCTATAAAACAAAATACATTTTGTTGATGTTCTATGTTTATACTTTTATTTCCGCTGTTCGGTCAATTTGATAGAATTAGCATATTGTGTTAAATGAAGTCATACACTCCGATTAATGAAATACAAAATGTCATCATCTTAGTTCTTTTTCCGTAATAAAGCCACCTTTAATGTTAATAAACTTTTATTAACAAATAATATCAATATTGGATTTACAAGAAAACGTTCTTGATTAAAGCCGTTTCAGGTTATTATCTCATATAAAAGGGAAATAGACAAGACATATTATAGCACTACTACTAAGTTACAGAATGGCATCAAACAGTGTGTTATTTATAGGCCAGTATTTTAGTTTGAACTTAAGTAGATGGTGTATTAATTCACTAATTGATATTGTCGTTAATGAGATAAATGTATATTCGTTGCCTATCCCCAATCCGTATTAGTGTAACATATATCACTTTATGAGCAATCTATTAGTGGTTTTATGATATATTTGTTTATTAAATATTACATCACGGATATCTCGATCTCGTTGATGACAATGATGATGATGATGATGAGTGTTTTATGGCCACTTTTGTACACAGGGTAGACTAAATCGACCGATCGCCGTCCAAGGGTAATGATATTTTAATAAGAGCATCACTGACCTCTGAGTATAACATTTCAATCAACTGGTCTTATATATATATATATATATATATATATATATATATATATATATATATGTGTGTGTGTGTGTGTGTGTGTGTGTGTGTGTGTGTGTGTGTGTGTGTGTGTGTGTGTGTGTGTGTGTGTGTGTTTTAGGGTACATAGTAAGAGGCAACAGGCACAGAGCATCAACATATCTAAACATCCTTCGAAACCTACCTCCATAAATCTAAATACAACTATACATACATTAATCTAAAAATAAAATCTTCCATACCTCCACATATTGATAAATGTGTGCGTATACCTAAGCATGTGTCTGGTCTACTCATCAGCCTGTGGGAACTAGCTAATTCGCTTTTCGTACGCGACAAATATGTCACGCCCACAGGAAAGCGGAAGCACGTAAAAACATACCATTTGATACCACAGCTCGCAACAAACAACACGTGCGTGTGGTTCAATGGTGACTTGCTACATACATATCATAAACTATTTTGACACCACAGTTTACATTCAACAGTAATTTTCTGTGGTCCAAAAGAAACCTGTATATAAACATTTCGACACCTCAGATGCTGATCTCAGCTTTATTCTGGGTTCGAATAACTGAATAAATCCTACCTATATGAACCATGTATCAATACACGTCCGACTGGTCTGGCGTCGAAGTTCTTCTCTAACCTAAGTGAAAATTCAAGCCCTATATATAGCCTCAGCGTGTTAACAAACATTACAGTTTGTTCATAACAAAGAGAATGTACACTAACTCAGTATGGACTCACTGAAACGATTAAACTAAAATAAAAACAAAGTAGCAATACCGTACAATGGATTATTACTGGACTAGAACGAAATATCGTCTCAAACCTGAGTAAATACTACGATTTACTCGATCGAACCTAACAGCTAACCCTCATACGTTTCCGTGCATCACTGTGTGTGTGTGTGTGTGTGTGTGTGTGTGTGTGTGTGTGTGTGTGTGTGTGTGTGTGTGTGTGTGTGTGTGTGTGTGTGTGTATTCCTAAAGAATACCTAAATACACGTGATGAAATAATAATAATAATAATAATAATAATAATAATAATAATAATAATAATAATAATGTTTTACAGTTTATTTAACAAAGAAAATATTACCTAACAAAGTAAAAACAAATACCATTTAAGTAAATAATATCCACATGTTCTGCTTTTAAATGTTGAATATGGAAAATAATAATCTAGATTTAATAAATAATTTCAATCTAGGATGCATACATCAGATACTACAGAAGAATTTGTTATATTACTTACCTAAAAGTATTAATAGATTTCACTTCTTACGGAAACTTATTTATATAATCCACTTCATTGTATATGTGACAGGCATGATCCCAATTGTACAAAATTGTGGTCATGACAAATAATACGTGTATAAACATAAGATATCCAAATTACAACTTATGAAACATGTTATGAACATCTAAAACACGGCAACGATGAATATTTTTATATAGTCGTTATTGCGTGATATTACAGAACTAAATGCATTAGAACGGTAATCATGAAGGATACATTGCAGGAAAGTCTGTCTGAGGTGTTGGCAAGTGGACAGACAGAAATCAAATGACATTCATCCTCTATTACACAAATGCCTTTATTTACACAAAACAGTTGTACCTTGAAATTTAGCGAAAGCAATTCTATTTGTATTTTGCCCATTTATAAGACTGTAGTTCCAGTGAAATTTTCAATTGACCATATTTCGATAATTATTACACTGAATTAATTTCAGCAGACCAATTTTGGGCGGACAATCTTTTAGATTTACCTTTATAATCTGTAAAAAATAATTTCGTATCACCAACAATTTAGTTGATCCAAACATATTTAATGACATACCTAAATGATATATCTTTAGCATTCGAAGCCCATGTAACCCTGATTAACGAATCCAATATATCACAATTCTGAATATATGAATTGACAGTGGGAGTCTCCCACTGTCTCCGAGCGGAGTTTGAGATGAAATACTTGAAACACGTTTTACGAAACTTTCTGTGAATCTTTTCAATTTCATCTCGAATAGTGTATCCCCAAATCCCTCTCTCGCATAATAATATTATTAACACCAATTTATCAAATAAGTCGACCAACAGGTAAGCGATTTTTAATAAGCAATTAATTTGTGATCTATGTTGCTTTAATTGGATAATGTAAATTCTGCTGTCTTGCTGAAACTCTATCAATCAGGTGAACAAACGCTCACTGGCGATATGTCTAATTAATTACAAACTCTCAATTATCTGGTTTATACATGAAAAAATAATTTTCTAAATTATATGAATATAAACACTGTTGATCATTTGCATTAATTATATCATCTGAATTATTGATTCTGTTATTTAGCCCTTTTTTATTAAACTGTTCATAAATCAACATTGATTTTTATATATGCAGAAGAAAATAACTGCAAAACTTAGCAATGAATACAGGTATGCGATGAACCCTTCCAAAGAGATCCCGTAGTTCTGGATCATGTTAGCAATTGGATTCTGTTGGACAAACATAAAAGGTAGTGACAATCGTTTTAATTAAAAAGATCACATTCTAGATATTATTTGGGTATACATATTCATGGTAGATGTTGTGTTTGAGTACACGCCTCCACGGGCTGCGTTAACTACCAAGATAAATAATAAAATGTAGCATTTAGCGAAGACTTCGACAACAACAAAAACTTACGTATGTCAGCGGACATGTTAAAGTGTCTGCTACCTGAAGTCAAATGTTTACATGAATATGCTATATTAGTCTACGCCGCATAAACGAAAATAACTAATAATAATAATAATAATAATAATAATAAAAGTAGTAGTAGTATTTTATATAGCGCCTTATTCAACTTGAATTGCTCTAAGGCGCTTTACATTTAAAACATAACTAAAACATATTCTTAGCTCATATAGCACAAAACACATTTTATACATAATAAAGTAGTTTATTTATAATAAATAGGCCAATATCAATAAGTGGGTTTTACGAACCTTACAAATATTTCTTTACTTGCTGAAAGTTTAATCCGATTTGGCAGCTTATTCCACAGCCTGTGGCCTGATATTCGAAAGATTTCTCCACGCGTATTCCTGTGTGGCTTTTGGGGATCGTCAAAAGTCATTAGGACTCAGATCGCAGCATTCTCACTAAATTATACTTTTGGATCAGGTCGCTTAAAGATACAGTGATGCTGTTCTACTCAGTACTTTGAATGTATGAAACAGGATCGTGTATAGTGATCTGAAACGTAGAGTAAACCAGTGCAGCTGGAATAAAGCTAGTGGTACGTGTTCCCCCTTTTGCAAGTGTGTGTCACAAGATGTGCATCACAATTCTGCACTCGTTGTAGGCAGTTTGTCTCAGACAGGGAGTTATTATGTAACAGTGCATTGCCACAGTCCAGTCTGGACCCAAAGTCTTGCATGTCTCATCATTTATGTAATTACGAAATAGACATTTATTTCTTAGTTGATAATAACAGAACTTACATATTACGTTCACCTGCTTCTCCATTCTTAGTGTATTATCCAATATAATCCCTAGATTTCTTCCAGATATGGAAGCACTTTATATAACTGGATCCTACCTTAACGCGCAGATTATTCACATGCTAGTTAGATGAGAAACCAATGAATTTGGTCTTATCCTTATTCAATTTCAGCATTGTTGCTACTCATCCAAATACATATGCGTTTAACACAAGCTCCAAATGAAATATCATCCCATTTATAACATGACTTTAAAAACATGTACACGTGTGTATCATCGGAATAACAATGATATTTATTATTATGCCGTTTAATAATTTCATCCAACTGGTTTGGTATACATTGAGCAGTTATTTGGTCCTAAAATGGATCCATGTGATTCACCAAAATGAAGACATACTTCTAATTATGTTTTATCCGCCACTGAAACAAACTGAGTTCTTGTCGACGAGGTACGACTTTACCCAAGTAAAGACCCTTTTCCTCCATTCCAAAGGAATATTCTATACACTTCAATAATAACGGATGATCGATTACGCTGAAAGCTGCGGATACATTAAGCATAATTAATGCAGTCATGGAACCTTCGTCAAGAGCCTCGGCACTGTCACTGTGTACATTCAAGAGAGTAGTTTCTGTATGACATCTACGATAAGCAGACTGATAACTGTCATTTAGGTCATTGTATTCTAAGTGGTCTTCTATACGCCGGGCTACTACCTTTTCATAACGTTTGGAGATGAAAAAAGAATGTGAAAGGTGGGACTTGGGTTTATCTCCTTGAACACAACTTCAGAACCCAGTCATGAATCATAAAAGATCAACAGCTCACTAGGACTTAAACCAAAGAATGGAAGATGCAAGTTGACCTGAGATTCATAGTCCTTGGTTCTAAGATCAAACTCACGTAATTCATATACACATTGCAATAAATAGGTGAAAGAACTACACCTTGTTAAATAGCGCTACTAATATCCATATTTCTTGATATTAAAAGCGAAATATAATGTATGTATTAGCACAAAGTTCAAACAGGTGCTGTAATTTTTCAGTTATCACGGAGTTACGAGACTTTGTAGTTAGTATAGCGGGTCACCGTTGCTTGATCTATTATTTTCGAGTGTATTATTTGTAAACAAATTGCAACCACATTATATATAATAGCCAAACTTTACTACCACTTCCATCATCTTCCATTCATATGTTGAGATGTGTCACATGTAATGTTGGAATCGTGAATAAATGAGATACCCAAGAAAACAATTTCGTCTTCTCATGTCTTTATTACTTAATTAACTATTCACGCATTAGATTTTCCACTTGTTGTAATTATATGCACATATCTTCAAAACACATCACTAATGATGTTATATAACAATATATATACATATATATATATATATATATATATATATATATATATATATATATATATATATATATATATACAAAAAACGGAGATGAATGATGAGCTAATGGATATATTAAATAATTAAGTTGACACAATTTATATTCAACAAAAATTAGTTGTGGTTTCAAATAAACTTATACATAAGAATATGTTAACACCACAGATGCTTACTTTTGTTTCATTCTGTGTCTGAAAGACTAAATAATGTATGTGTACTTTTTGTTTATGTATGTGTACGTGCGTGCGTGTGTGTGTGTTGATGAGGATGGGAGCGATAGACACTTATAAAAGTACAGCAATGCGCATTATTGCATGATACACAACAGGATCAACTGAGACCAGTAATAGAGTTGTAGCTTGTTGTTTCCAAGTTCTGTACTATGGGACATTCGTTCTCTATTACTAGAGCATCTTAAAACGCCGATGGCATAAATATGTCTTTGTCTGTAATTTCCGGCCATTTTGATTTTATATAATGAGACCACGGGAGAATTTATTAAAAATTGTATCGATGATGACAGTTATGTTTTTGGTGAAAGTCATTTTGTAAAGGATGGCCTCCAGGGAAACGTCGCCATTGTCAAGTAGTCTCATAACATAGACTACTCTAAATTGATATGATAAGAGCCGTTAGAGGATTCATCTTTCCCATAAATAAAACCCCAAAAAACAAAATTTGCCGAAATTTTTGGGAATTTTAAATAATTTGATAATTTTGGTTTTATTTCTTTTGTTTTAAATTTGTATCGCGTTTGTTGAAATTTATTAGAAAAACCTATTTTAAAATCTCCCCCATAATATGAAAATGAACAACTTTTGGCCTAAATGGGGCATCAGATGAAAATCTCCGTGGAATAGGTAACACTTAGAACTCCACGGACAAATTTGATATCGTAATACTTCTAAGGTATAAACACGTCCAGATATTCATTTCTCGACTTAAATCAATTAGGAAGTAGCTGCCATAACAGCTAATTATATTTGACCATCTGAGAAATTAATATATTATCATCAGCATACTTCCGATCTATATTTCCATAATGCTGCTTTAATAATGGAATGTAGGATTGGAGAATGAGAAAATAGTCACAGATGCTTAGAGTACTAAAGACTAACAAATAAATAAAATGTTTTCTGCACAAGGTCATAGCGACCTCTAAATGTAATGGGACGATATGAAAGAAGAAACACCCTTCTAACATAGCTCAGTCGGGTTTGAACCCAGATGCTATAGTCTGCCGTCACCCGTACTACCAGTTAGGCTACGGAGGCTCCCTACCAAACGAAATTAATCTATGGACGTTGGTATTGTTCATTTTATGGGGTAAAATGTTGAAAGATCCGTCGTCTTCTGTTGTCAGTTGTATATCAGTTTGTATACGAGTCTATCAGACAATACTTTGCATCAGAGTCTTACTATTAAACTATATTCTAATAGTGGCAATAATAATAATAATAATAAGAAGAAGAAGAAGAAGAATAATATATAATAATAATAATAATAATTAATACAATCGTGACTTCAGTAAATCGTAACATCATGGGTGCTATCATTATAAAATAAATCACCATTTTATAAGCAGATGTACTGAGAGTCTGATGTGTCCATCAAATATAATATTTTGTGTTGTTCGTGTTGTTATTGCTGGTACTGGTGTTGTTGATCAATTTGTTGTGTTTATTGTAGTTCGTGTTGATGATGATATTGACGAGAAAGTTGATAATGGGGAATGCTATGTTTAGAGCATTAATACGCCTTTTGTGGAGGGAGGCACATGAGGCATGAGTTGTGGATGAGGAAAAGTCACACAGTCTTAAAATAGTGAATAGCGAATCAGATTCCAACTTATTACCTTTTCCATTTACTAATCAAGATCGCTTTACCTGAACTCATAACAATTACAAATGGGTGGGTTTTCCCAGTTTTGGGTTGTACTTATCACAGCCACTTCACACCAGGGACTCTAAGATGAGGACCGATAGTTGTTTTATTTATATCTTAACTGCTTAACTTTTGCTAATGGGACAATAGAGAGTTTCTAGAATGTGTGTGTGTGTGTGTTGTTGTGTGTGTGTGTGTGTGTGTGTGTGTGTGTGTGTGTGTGTGTGTGTGTGTGTGTGTGTGTTTTTAGCTGTGTATAATAAGGCACAGGCACAGAGAATCTCGAACCGTGAATTCAAACTCTGGACGTTTCTTCAGGGGACTGAATCCAGAGTGGCGACTTTTCTTGCTGAGACATGTATAATGTCTCACCAGTCCCTGTGTGTGTGGGGGGGGAGTTGTTATTATTGTTGGTGATGCTGCTGAACGTGATCAGCTAATTCCATCCTTCTTGTGTTACAACTAAAACAAAGCACAGTACACTATTATTTATTCTAGAAATATAACGAAGGTATCCTGATTACTACCAATTGATTAGATCATTGTATTATGTGGCATTTGTTATGTTGTTGATGCTGGTCTGGGAGATAGATGATAATTACTAACTAAGTTCAACAATTGATTAGTTCGGTAAGTTTCATAGCGAATTAACTGCCAATCCACAAGATATAAGGTTGCTTTGTGGGTTAATTATGTCTTGGAGCGTGATTTATATTTGGTATCTATGAATGAGACTTGGTTTAAACCTGAAAACGATGACAACAATATTAAGACAATAGTACAATAGTACACCTGATGGCTACAGACTAAGTGCAATCCCCAGGATTGGTCATAGGGATGAGGGCATTGGCATTTTAAGCAAAAACATATTAAACAGATAAGATTACAATAGCATCGAATCTTTTCGAACTACATATGCGTCCAAAATACTCACACTCGTTATCATTTACGCATGAATCTATTCCAGAAAAGAGGACATTCATTAATCTTATAGAAAAATGTGTCTTGATGCGAGGCGCTTTCGTGATAACTGGATAGTTTAACGTACGCTGGAACATTAAAATGGGCACTGACATGAGACACCTAAACGGTCTAATTGTGTCAAATAACCTCAAACAACATGGGACAGAAATAACACATAGAGTTCGCCATATACTGAATATGGTTATAACCAGATCAAATATCTCATGACTACGCCCTCTTGCTGTACCTTGCATGTTCTCAGACAATACTACCATAGACGTTGATGTTATGTGCAGACATCGCTACCTTCGAGTAACTAGTATTTACCGTACGTTTACTGCTATTGAAACCGGAATGTTCTCCGATGAGATTAATGGCAGTGAACTGTTTATTAACCCGAGTATCATCCAGGAAGATGCGTTGTTACAATATGTTAAGGTATTCCAGCACCAGAGGTTACACATGAAGGATCTTAGTGAGGCAGCTAACACAGCAATAGTAAAATCACCCAGTGTGCAGGAGATCAGAAAACTCTCTTTGAACACCTGAACACAATCCTACATACAACTGATGCTTGTTTCCTGCCGTTGTATGCTTCAGTAACTGAGCTAGCTGAAAGATTTAATCAGTTCTTCCTGACAAAAATTGAAAGAATTTGCTGCTAGGCCACACTAACACTGACAGAAGAACTTCTACTCAATAAGTTTAGACGAAATTTTTTAAGTAATCAGGAAATCATTTCCCCCTCATTGTTGCCTGTATTCATGGCTTACACGGCTGCTGCAGGAACATATATATCATAGTGTCCCTTTTATTTTGTGAACAGCTCGGCTTTAGAAGGGAATGTTCCAGCATGTATCATCTAATAATTCCTTCGTTTCAACAGTGATTGATAGAGTTAGTTCACCATGTATAAACCATCACCTATTGATCAATGATATGCATGAAACCGTGAAGTCTGCCTACAAAGCGTTTTATAGAACTGAGTCAGCACTCCTACGTATCCAAAATAATCTTCTTAGTGCCATGGACAGCTCTGGATGAGCAGCTCTGACTTGACTCAGATACTATTTAGCAGATCGCATACAGAAAGTGATCATCAATTATACACTCTAAACTCCACTCCATCTTCCTTTTGATGTAGAACAATAGTCCTTTTCCCCATGAATATACCCTAGCTATTGCGTATGTCATCAAAAGTCATGATATTGAGTGTCATCTCTACATATCTTTGATTTATCAATCCTTCTGCTTTATCTGATAGAAAACAAAAAAGGAACGTCCCTTAGTTAAATTTCATGCATGTGATGACCTAAAATAATTTGAAGGCGAACGGTGATAAAACAGAATTAACAATACTATCATCACCCTTCAATCGTCAAGACATTAAATGCTGAACACATTCAAGTGAGAACTGTTGCTATCAGTCATGTATTGTCTTTACTCAATCTGCGAGTTCTTTTAATTGCCTCTTGACTATGGGAAATCTTGTCCAAAGGGTTCTTTCTTCTGCTTATTACCATCTGAGAAACATCTCATCCATTACAATTGATTCATCCTCTGATCCATTCTATATATATATATATATATATATATATATATATATATATATATATATATATATATATATATATATATATGTATATGTATATACCATTTAAATAACTACGATCCACATAATCGGCTTTGACGTTATATATGGAATATAATGATCTAGTTCTATTAAGTATCTTCTCACTAAGAATTATTCATTATATGTCACAGAACAAAATGTTATATTGATTTATTATAACAAATAATAGATTTATCTTCAAACAGAAAATTATTAGCTGATTAGTAATTAACTCATCAATATCCATTTATTTCTATAGTTTTAAAATCATCTATCTTGTTGAGAATATGCCAACCAGATAAAACAAAACTCTCCTTGACAAAGTACCGGTTGAACTATAACTTCTCAATCATTGTTTACATGAAGTTGTTATTTTCTAATTGATGTAAATATAAGCTATGTTCAGCAATCGGTAAAATAATGTTATCTAATTTATTGATCCCGTTGTTTCAGTATTTATTCCTCATTTAGTCCTTAAGTAAATATTCACATATATTGTAAGGGAAACATTTATTTTTATATATACAGAAGAGAATAATAATGCATGTTTATATAGCGCCAGGTCAAGGTAAGCCTGTTCTGTGTTAACAGCCTACCTGTGAAATTGAATACCACATCGCTGGCATGCAATATTAAATTCATGTGGTATATATTCTATAAACAAAGTGTTAAGAACCAGATACCCAGTGAAACACCAGATACCAAATATGACATATTAGACTAAATGTCTTCTAAACAAGACAAATTATACCGTAACATTTAAATAGTTCATAGCTCTTGATCATGTAAACATGTACTATCCTCAATTGGCGTCACCAGGTGGTGGGTGTGTTGTCTACTTGATGAACTACCATGGCCTACTCATTTCTGTATGTACTACAAACGTAGTTAATATGGAGTAATTTATAGTTCAACTCCCCTACTATTCTCTAATATGAGCCAAGACCGTCTATGCAATTATAGGTAAAACTCACCATGTAATTGAATTTAGTTTGAAGTACATATCCATCAAAGCCGACATGTTTAATTGTAATCACCCTGTATTTCAGAAGGGCAAGCATTATAAATAGCAGGCGCCAACGATAAATTACTCCCCAAAAATAGTTTTGTCATGGAACCATACTCCCCCTCAATATACCATTGGTGCTCAGTTAACCAAATGTTTTGTTTTTATTATTAACTATATCTTTATGCAAACATTATTTACTGGGTATTTACATGCATGATTTTATCAATATATATATATATATATATATATATATATATATATATATATATATATATATACTACTGTGACTTTAGAAGTAAAATCTTTGCAGCATTTTATCGCGAATTCTACCAGTTGTGCGCATGAAAAGGACTAAAAATGCAATGAAACCACAACTTCCGTAGTAGTGATATATAGGCTGCAGAGAACCACAGAAGGCATTATAAATTGTTCAATGTTAGTCACTTTCAAATGAATATAATTGAATCTGGTATAGAGGCTGATGTCAGACACTTACAAAAGGGGTCATCTAACCCTTTCAGTGGAATTTACCCTGCGCCTATATTATCCTAGGTTGTGGTCCTTATAAAACAATTATTAAAAGCAGTTTGGATTGTAATTAACTAAATAATTACCGACTTATTTCAATTTCAAACCTTTGTCACTTAACGTTTAATAAAAGAAGTTCCAGAAACAAAACGCAGTTATTTATTCATTGATAACCATAAGGAGCCACATAACGAGAACAGCCATGAATCGGAACAAAATGATAGTATGATGTCAAATGGTCGAGGTAAGCCAGTATTTCTTGGTCTTATAAACCTCTGCATTATTCAATATAGTTGACCATAATATAATGTTCTTCTCTTAGTTCAAAGAAACCTTTGACCTATTAAATAATGTATGGGTTTAGTATTATTTGTATCAACCCTTCTATAAGGTCTTTGTACATGGTATTTTGTCAGATGTTCTGTCAATTATATCTGGCATATCACAGAAATCAGTTATTGGTCCTTCGGTTTTCATAATGTAAGGAAAGTGTCATGGGACCATTACACAGCAATAACGCGTTAAATGATAATAAAACAAATATTATTTAAATCACTTCATATATATATATATATATATATATATATATATATATATATATATATATATATATATATATATATATATATATATATATATATAATTGGACTAGGTCTGCTTCACCTGATGCTGTCCAATGTGATTAATTAAAATTGAGTATACAACATGTAACAGAAGACATAATGATACAACATTTAACACAGATTCTCATGGCACATGAATATTACCTTAATCTAACTGAAATATATTCATATATCAATCTCTATATCAGTCTATACAATTGTTTCTTGCATTAAAAGATGTCTAAAAATCCTCACATATTAATTGATCCTCAAGGAATTAAACGAATCATTTTAACATACGAGTTTCGTTCAAATTGATATTTCATAGATATGAGACCTGTTTTGTATCATTAATAATAATAAAATTAGAATAAAGCGGGTGTAACTTTTCATATTTTTATATCCAAGATAAACGGATCATCTTAAATCGAACAGCTTTCTGATTTACCAGAAATGAAGACTAATGTGTGCAAAAGCCATTACATCAGTCTTTCGACACTCTACAGATTCTGTAAGCTTTTTATTAGATCTTAGCACGCACGCACACACACCACACACACACACACACACACACACACACACACACACACACACACAAAAGAGAGATAGAGACAGCAGCCGCTTACCAAAGATAAATTGTCTATGTGACAATTATTAACGTGACTGGTGTTACCTGACAGATCAAGACATCGACGGTAAGTACCCCCCCCCCGCCCCCGCTCTAATAGAATCAGGCAATAGATGACATGTTATATAGAGAAAGATAAGATAAGATGCCCCGACCACACACCAATCACTCTAGCAGAACTTCACGCCATACACGCCGCCCTCGCATGGCGAGAGGCACAAGACAGACACGAAGACACAATCATACACTCAGACTCGATGGCAGCCATCAAAATCCTGGCACAAACTAAAACACGAACATATCCAGAAATCACAACTAAAATTATTAACTGCGCCTCTGCATTAAGCCAACGTGGCAGTCTAACCACTCTACATTGGGTTCCCAGCCACACAAATATCGAGGGTAATGAACGAGCCGACGCTCTGGCCAACGAAGCCACTAACCTAACCAACATCCTACACACAGAACAGACACCAGGTGCCTACAAACACATAATAACAGAATATCTTCACAAACAAATAACACCAAATCAAGACACAGCCAAATTAAGTACATGGTACAATAAAACCATTGTGCCCGGCATTCACATCATAAATAACAGAATAGCAGACGTACACATACGCCGCCTCCGCTGCTGGGTGCACACAAAAAGCTTTGTCGGCCCAAATAATAAAGCACTCTGCTTACATTGCAATCAAAACTTCGACCCCGTCCACTATCTAATTAATTGTCCCGCCTTCCCAGCCTGCTGACAACCTCTTAAACAACTCTTAACTCCGGCACAACACAACCTAACCGACACAGAAAAAGCAGTCATTGTAATACGCAAAGTCACAGCCACGCCACACATAATAATACCCTATTTAAAAAAGATCCCTACATCTGGCAAAAAACAAACACACAGTAAAGTTTTTGTAAAGGTTCGGCACCGGTACATCCGGGACCGGAACTTTACAAAGTCATTTTCAGATACAGAAACTCTACGGAGAAGGACTCCACCATAGAGGCTGTGCCAAACAAGCGACAGCCTGGGGATACTCTCCCCGAACTACAAGCAAGCAATGCAAGTTGCCCTGAGATTCATAGTTCTTGGTTCTAAGATCAAACTCACGTAATTCATATACACATTGCAATAAATAGGTGAAAGAACTACACCTTGTTAAATAGCGCTACTAATATCCATATTTCTTGT
>JAODUP010001778.1:0-28614 GCA_025642065.1 Paralvinella palmiformis
TTATTTAATTATGTTAATAATTGAAACGGGTCATAATCTAAGGAAATTGTAGTGTATATGTATTTTTATATGAACTGTATATGCCAACAGGAAATACAACAAGATCAATAGCAACAACAACGACAACAATAATAATAATAATAATAATAATAATAATAATAATAACAACAATAATAGTAATAATATACTTTACATTAATTTCCCTTACTAACTGGATTATTTTCAACTTTCTATATAGTTGATGTTAACTTATAGCTAGGATTGGGACTCCACTGATACAGAGAATAATCGTTAGGTGTATATCTGTACAAAACCTTTTATAGGTGCTTAATATTAAATAATAAATGGATAATCTACAATAACGCACGAGAATCCAATCAGGTATTGAGACAGGTTTACGGGAATAAATTGGTGGATTCGAAACCGAGAACCTGCTTCTTTATGCTCCATCACTTTATCAAAGAGTCACTACAATCCACTCTCTGAACAATAAATTATGACGTGTTATAGAAATATTGTTGATGAAACGGCCTAATTGTTAAACTAAACAAATATGTTACAGATAACGTGGTGCATGTTACCAGGTAAATATAATGAGTTTTTGTCTCAGGTTTCATGGCCATAGTAGCACGCAATGGACGACATATCGTGCTCATTTACCAAACATTTCAGCATCCCACCTATTCGGATTATTAAATATGTAATTGGTATACGTATTCTGTATGTTTGCTGAATAGGATGTCGAATATTTATAATATCCCATTAAATCTACGACTCGATAAATGTTTGTTGTACTGTACCTCGATGAAGCATTTTCAGCTGCAGGAGAACCACAGGTTTGATTAACATCCAAAATCTTCACAATTCAACAAATTATTACGTACGCGTTTTAGTATTTTGAAGCCTCAAAGATGATTATTTCGATGCTCTCTATTAACATTGTCTGCATTAGCATGAGCCAATCTTCGTGAAATGAGGAGAAACAAATTTACTTTTAGGTGATGACGAAAAATAAATTAATAGATTTGATTAAATATTGTACAGGCCAGCTCCTTCCGGAACTGGATCCGACTCACATTTAAAATAACAAATCAACCATGATAAGCTGAATATTAGGAAACGCCCAAGGTCATGTCTTCCTAATCGAGATTCTCATTCATGACAAGGCTCAGATCGGTTGTCCAAAATCAATACAAAACAGATCAAGTAATGCGTCCTTACACAAGTAATGTATCATTTTATACCAGAATTGGGAAGAGAGCGGATTGCAGAGTTGCAATGAATACTCATGACATCGATGACATCGTGACCTTCAAATATTACTGTTGTCAGATAGCACCATGTTTGTTTAACTTCTTGGCAGCGGTTAGCCTTTAATCTGCTGTTTTGTAAACAATACGAGCGGCTGTTTCTTTGATGCGAGAATGTTCATAAATAGCATCTATCATCTGATACAAGAAGTGTTTCTAAGAATAATGTTTAAATCATCACTGAACCGCCGTCGAAATAAGTTTTTAAAAAGAAAAGATTTTAGCTTTTAAATCATCTGTCGAGTCGTCCTAAGTCATACCAGAAAGATGGATAAATCATACACAGCCTGGCTAACTCATCAACTAAATATTTGAAGACACGAGCCTGAAAACAACAGGAAGTTATATTATTATGATGATGAAGACGATGATGACGATGATAAAGTTGATGATGATAATAATTATGATGATGATGTTAGCGATAAGAAATATGTTATTTTTCCCTTGAAACAATACATTTATATGATTTCATGTGACGGGTATATTTGCTACAGGGGTTGGTCAAACTCATGGTCCGGATACGATGCAAAGTTCATCAACAATGATCAGATGGCAAGGAAACTTAGGAATGATAAGGGAGTCTGAAAAGGTGAGTTTTCAAATGGTGACAGAAAGAAATTATGCTATTTGAGGACTTAACATGTCCAGAGAGTGAATTCCAAAGAGTAGGGACAGCAACTGCAAAAGCGTGAGTCCCAGCATGAGTTTTAACCCTGGGAACAGCCAACAAGTGAAAACCAGATGCACGGAGTTTTCTGGGCTTGGGTACTAAAGAAAGCATGGAAAATAGATATGAAGGTTCTCCAGAAGAAACAGTTTAATAGGCAATAGTGCAGAGTTTGAAATGATGCGAGATAGAACAGGAAGCCAGTAAAGAGATTTCAAAAGTGGAAAGAATGGGAAAACCGAGGAGACCGTGTAACAACCCTAGCTAAGCAGTTCTGAACAGACTGAATATTTAGCATATCCATTTTCACAAGTCAAGATTGATTTGTTAAGTACTAATAACTCAAAAGGTTTAAAGACTGGCTATTCCATTTTTATGGTCATACGTTATGTTGTTAGCAGTCGATGTAGATTTTTAAAGAGACGGCATGATGCGATCATATTTTCGATCATTCATCAATAAATAAGCTGCTCCGTTCTCAATTCGCTGAACTTAATTGATATTATATTCCAATGTTGCAAATAGCATGATGTTATGAAGGTATATTAGAGATATACCTAAGAGCTCTCTCTTTCTCTCTCCCTCTGTCTGTCTGCACGCATACACACACACACACACACACACACACACACACACACACACACAACATACACACACACACACACACTCACATATATATATATATATATATATATAATATACACACACATATATACAGACACATACATATACAGTGGGACCAGACACATACATAACCTTAGGAACTGTTGGTACATTACACTGGTTTCGGCATAACAAATCGCTAATTCATGCTTCGTGATTCTCTGTGAGAGTCTCTTATTTCAAACGGGCAAACACTCACCCTCCCCCCAACACCCCCACACACATACACATACAACCATATCCACATTGGCACAATTACGCACACACAAACATATAAACGAGCAGGCACGTGTTAACGTCAACAATGATACATCCCTGAAGTTCAAAACACTAATACCAATGGAATTATTTATTTTAAACGCCTTTTGTACAATAATATTTAACAATTAATAACATACAATGAGTCAATGAGGACATCCAGTATTTCAGGTATTTAACTACATCCAATTGTTATGACATGGTAAATTTAATCAACACGATATACCTATTTGTTGATTGTTGATATTATCTATAACAATAGACTTATAAAAATGGAGTATAAATGATAAACATTTTAATATAATCACCGTACTTTAAGTTAATGTTATTTTAATAATCTTTCAATTAATATCAGCTTAATTGTTTTCTCCTAAAGTTAACAATATTTTAATCACAAACTTAACAAAGCATAAAATGTAAAGAATTAAGAGTGTAAATTGACATCAAATTCTCTTTACAGAAAAAACACTCAAATAGAGATATCATAAGAAAATATTACATATAATATATTGATATTGACTAAAAACAACACATTGATATTGACTAAAACAACACATTGATATTGACTAAAAATAACACAATGATATTGATTAAAAACAACACATTGATATTGACTAAAAAAAACACATTGATATTGACTAAGAACAACACATTGATATTGACTAAAAACAACACATTGATATTGACTAAAAACAACACATTGATATTGACTATAAAAAAACACATTGATATTGACTAAAAACAACACATTGATATTGACTAAAAACAACACATTGATATTGACTAAAAACAACACATTGATATTGACTAAAAACAACACATTGATATTGACTAAAAACAACACATTGATATTGACTAAAAACAACACATTGATATTGACTAAAAACAACACATTGATATTGACTAAAAACAACACATTGATATTGACTAAAAACAACACATTGATATTGACTTAAAAACAACATATTGATATTGACTAAAAACAACACATTGATATTGACTAAAAACAACACATTGATATTGACTATAAAAAACACATTGATATTGACTAAAAACAACACATTGATATTGACTAAAAACAACACATTGATATTGACTAAAAACAACACATTGATATTGACTAAAAACAACACATTGATATTGACTAAAAACAACACATTGATATTAACTAAAAACAACACATTGATATTAACTAAAAACAACACATCGATATTGACTAAAAATATCACATTGTATTAACTGAAAACAACACATTGATATTGACTAAAAACAACACATTGATATTGACTAAAAACAACACATTGATATTGACTAAAAACAACACATTGATATTGACTAAAAACAACACATTGATATTAACTAAAAATAACACATTGATATTAACTAAAAACAACACATTGATATTAACTAAAAACAACACATTGACTAAAAACTGTCTACATCAGGCATATACAAATTAAATGTCTCATCCATACACAAAAATACATCAGAAATATCATCAATAGACCAGGAATATACATCGTAATACAAATCCTTGTTATTGGAGACGAAAATCGATAATATTGATGGTAATTGGTTAATTAGCCAATAACAGTCAATAACAAGTATCTCTTTAATTAGGACGGATCATCATGACGACAAACTTGGCATAGTGCGAGTAAGACCATGGATCACACCACCTGATACCGACTCCTGATACGATGTTCTCGTATTCTCCATATTGTCCAGTCAGTATAACGAAAGTTGAATAACAGTACCACCAAGCAGCCTTGTTATGATTAGCCAAATAATAATATGATGATGAATCATTATCAATACTTCTGGTACTAAACATACAACCGTCATGGTATATTTGGAAATAATTACCTGTTAATAATAAATATAATAAGATATAATATAAACATAAGTATATAACTAATAATAGAAACATACTCTTATAATGACACACACACACAAACACACACACACACACACACACACACACACACATATATATATATATATATATATATATATATATATATAAACCCCAAGCAATAATTAAGTAAATTAAATTGTATTAAACAGAAAATCAGTTACCCGTAAAACGTCAGTTTATTTAGAAGATTCATTAATATTATAAAATGTGGAATATTACACTTACTAGCTGTGCTGTTGTCATCATAGTCACTGACGTGTAACGTATAATTATCAGACTCGGGTCCAATCGAGAATTTTCTGAACTTTGCATAAATTGATTCTCCGTCATAATCTGTTAAATCTACCCTCAGTGTATAGGTACGTCCATCATTAGTAAGTTGGTGGATTAATTCGTTTCCTATAAAAAGTGTAAATACTTATTTCTTATATTATAATAGAAATAACAACACAAACAACTGAACACAGACACACATACACGTGCACACACACGCACGCACACATATACATACACGCACGAACGCATACACACAGAGAGACGCATGCACCATCATGATAACGGTTTCTTATAACCGAAACTAGTCGTGCTATTTTGGGCTGGGTGAAAATACTATTATTTCTGCTATTGTCGGAGGTATTAGAATTATTATCGTAATAGATATTATATGTACTGATATATATGCCTTACTTCCAGTTATAGCTGCGTTATATATGTACTAATATTTAAAATTAGTTTTCTATTTAGGTAGTAGTCGTTTGGTCATAAATCTGTAAGAATTATAAACATCACGAAAACCTGAGTCCCCGCCTTTATTATATGTAACACACACACACACACACACACACACACACACACACACACACACACACACACACACACACACACACACACACACACACATATATATATATATATATATATATATATATTATTTCAGTCTTGGGGACGCCATTTAAGTGTTTGACCTGGTTATCCAGCATTTAAATGACTCTAGCCAGTAAAGTACGCTCTTAAAGCATTATAAGTACTCTTGACTCATAAATAGAAACACTGCATCGCATCTCGAGTGGTGGCATTGATCACACACAGATACACAGACACATACACACGCGCACGCTCGCTCACACACACATATACTCAAACACGCACGCACGCTCGCGCGCCCACACACACACAAACCCAGAGTTAATATTATTTACCTGCCCAAAACTCTCCTTTCAGTGATCCAAAGCCAAGTTTATAATCTTCCCATTCTTTGTTAAAATCAACAGAGCCATCCTTCCTCCTCATAATTACCTACAATTAGATAATTTATTTGTAGCATAAATTAGATAATTAGGGTGTTATATAATTAATTTGCATATTGTTGCTCTATTTACTGATAGAGAGCCGAATCTTACGAATAAACATTACCCGATCCTAACAACAACTTACTGTCCATCCACCATCATCCTTTTCCATGTCACAATAAACGTCTTTTGGGTAGATAGAGTCAGATGAGTTTGATGTTGGGTTGATTGAATAAACGTCACTTATCTTGGTTGGGTCGACACTACACCCACTTAGATCAAGATAATCTATAAATAAATAAATACATATTTGAAGTTTTAAAAGTTTATTATGATTATCTTTATAAGTAGTGTTATTAATAATAATAAGTAATTATTATTCCGTAATTATAACGACATATGTATTACCCCAATAATGATAAATTTAAACAATTAATTTATTTCACAAGAGATACTTCAATATACAATTGTAAAAGTGTTTTATCTGTGTAAATCTGTCTTTTTTATAAGAGACTGCCCCTTTCTCCATATTATTATTGCTAATATTAAGTTTCGTTACATTCCATGGGCAATTATCAGGTATAATTAAAATCCTCAATTTTTCAATGTTTTATAGATAATAAGTTATCTGTATTTTCCCGTCAAAAATATTTAAGTAGCACCTGTTATTTGACATAAATAGATATGATCAGTCACAATTTGTAAAAGGTTTCCTTGATATCAGCTACTTGTAGTCCATGAAATAAATTTCAGTCCATGAGCTTACACGTTTTTATATTATTATATATATATATATATATATATATATATATATATATATATATATATATATATATATAATATTAATTAATAGAAGTTAATACGAGTTCATTATCGAGTGGTGATAGCGCAGTTAGTTAGAGACGTGGGACTCGTAGCCGAATGGTCGCGGGTTCGAGGCTCCGGAAAACTATGTGTTTGAATAACGCTTTGCGCCTATAATGGCACATGCGTTTTATGCTCCTTTGGGAGTTGAGATGTGTGCTGGATTATAATAGTTCTGAGTCAGGGATAATAATACTGTAAAGCGCTTTAGAGCAGCTATCTAGTTGAATAGCACGCTATATAAATGTCAAATATTAATATTAAAAAAACCTTTGACTAATTAAAACAACTAAACTCATGTAACTTCCTAATTCGGATGATTCAGAACACTAGTTTAGTTGATACATTATGGGACACATATTTTTCAGTGTTTTTGCCAAAATTGTAATTCATCACTTTATATTTTATTGTTGAATAAAGAAAAGACACGCATTAAAACATTTTGGTTGGCAGTAATAAGGGTTGAGTATTTGTTTTCACTTAAAACTGTTTCTGATTTATGAATAATTATTTGATGGGAAAGTGAACATCTAACAAAGTATATAATTATGATGTGTGCGATTGATTTAACAATTGTATTTAGTATTATTTATGAATATTATCTAATTTTGTTTTCTGTTATTTATAATTCCAATAATATCAGGTTTAAATACACAGAGATTACGCTGTTTTCTGTGTTTAAGTATTTTCTTGTATTTAGAAAAACAATATCACAAATTATGGTCCATAATTACTATACCTGACATTTTACTGTACTATTTATTTACATATTAATTAATTGAACTGAAGTCATGAGTCAGCAGTATTTCAGCCGAGTCCATTATTATTTCCTTGTGATTTGTAAGCATAACATAAGTATGCGGAAGAAGCAATATTACGGAGGAGGATGTAAAGATTGTGTATGGTGTATCAATAAAACATTTAAAACAAGAGTAATAATATAAATAGCAGGTTATGTAGATAAAAAGCTAAATAAAATTCCTTACCTGCTGTGATACAGATGTAACACAAATTCCAAGAACTGTCCTTAATAATCTTTGGTCTCTTAAATACTTGTATCTCCTCACAGCTTCCCCTACATCTACACCCATACGAACATCTCTCTTTGTCTTCGTATTTTGTTTCCTCTGTTATAGACAAGTAGTCCAGCGACCTGTCCACTTCTCTGTCTCGGCTGCTGATAATGGGGTCACGTAAAGGTTATGACCGCATCCTAGATTGGTTCCTATCAGAGTAACATTCACATAATCGATTATATAATCAGCGACTTTAATTCGAAAGTTTGTGTTTCTTGGAATATTCGTGTCATCACCGTTGTTGAAAGTTGCACACGTTGTTGGAGAATCATCAGTAATAAACTCTTTATTATCTGGATTGATGCCGGAATCCTCAAACCGGATACGTAGTGGTCCTGTAATATAAAACGTCAACAAAAAGATATACTCTAATAACATAAATACATTTACCTTAAATTATAGTATTTTTTATTATTAACAATTACACAACAAAAAATAAATAAAAGTCCGTTATTATATAACGTACCTAAGGCGATTGTTGACGATATGATGGAGTAAAAGAGAAATATTAAAACCATCTCCTTTCTCATCATGGTTTGTGACATTCCAAGGTCAGCTGAGGTTGAGAGATAAAGTTAAATATTACTTAAAACCTATATCGTTGGAATCTAATATTTATAGCGTAATTTTAGTTTAATTAATCTGTCTCATTCATTTTTCAACACTGAAATAAAAATTATATCAACTCATTTTTGTTTTGAAATTATTTGGGTGAAAATTGTATCAGGAACAGCAAGTCTACTATAGATAAGGATACATCAAGAAACACGTTAATGTCGGAAGAGAAAACAACACTTACGTTACGTAGAAGTTGAGACGTGTTTATGCGTTGTTGCTTGTTGGTTTTCTTGATGGAAACTGCCGGAATCACATCCAGGGTTTTGGTCATATGTATAATTCCGGATAGACGGATACAAGAAATAACATTGTTCATAAATTGTTAGTGAGATAAATATGAATAGTCAAGAACGATAAGTAACGTATTAATGAAGCAGAGTTAGAATTCATCACTATATATATATATATATATATATATATATATATATATATATATATATATATATATATAAAAAAAAACGTACGAAATATTAGATCGACTAAATGCAAGTGATTACTTTTAAATAATAATTGATATTATAATATTTCATAGAAGGCTATAATTACAGAATACTAAGATGATTGTTAACTATTGTTTCTGTCTATGAAGTAGTAAAAAGTACTTAACAGAAAGTAAGTGTTAATTAAACAAAATGTACGATTAACTATTAACAAAATGTACTCATTTATTAAGTTTAATGTGCAAAAAGAATAATAAAGCTGAATTTAAAAATAAGAATGTTTTTAACATCAGTCAATCATTAAATATAAACACTTACAACGAATATTTTGCGATCCACTCCTGTTGTTAGTTATCTATATATTTCTTAATTCCTCCATAAATACCACAATTTTGTATCTACAATTATTCTTGTTGTCACTCGTTTGCTATTTGTCTAACAACACCACGTCAGCATCTCGCTATATAAAGATCCTATACTCAGATCTGTAATACACTGGTACAGAAGGGAGAGGGTTGTCCTCGAAAAGTGGTGAGTTATGTGGTGTTCTGTGGGAGATATACTCGGCATAAGTGTATCAGATACCTAGATCTCATCGATCAATTAATACATCATACATGATGTGATGACATATCGACCTATGACAACCAAAAAGTGTTATCTCGCATTTTTAGGAAAACTGAGTTTTCTGTGCCAATAAGGTCTTTGTCTGATAATGTATTATGTATATTACTATCTAAGTAAAATTCTAACTATTGAATAATAAAACATTAAACTAAAAAAGGACTATCTCAGGAATATGTATTAATTGCCAACCAGAAGGTACTATTTCCAATATATATATATATATATATATATATATATATATATATTGTTGGATTCACAAAAAATATTTACACCACTTTGAAGTGCCTAATTTGTAGCTCTTTTTGAACTCTGATTACTTTTTAATTAATTGACATAGAGACATAACATTCTATCCAGAACTACAATGAAATTAAGCTACGCTGTAACGCTGTGGTTGGCAGGTGAAGTAAAAGTCTCGATATCTTCAGAACCATGATAGTTAGCAATGTTCAATCTGTACAATTACAATCTCTGTACTTTAGAGTAATAATAAAATACATGACAAGTATACACATTTAACCTGGTCTTTGAATTGTTCTCTTGAAATCCAATTATACAACAAGAGCAAACTCTAAAAAGCTCAAATCTAATGTGTCTCATTATATATTTGCGATCACTGCTACCATCAATTAAATATGTCTTCCTATTGTTTGATACCTGCCCCGGCCAAAACAGAAATAAGGTCATCGCCTCTGTTTTGTTGTATGTCATGAACAATGAAGTCATCGAACATAAATCTCTTTAACGTGGCCGCACACAAATAGAATGTGACTCCAAAGAAAAGTACTTCCGTTTTCAACCTGACCATGTGGGACACAGTTATACATATGGCATACGTCTCAAGAAGCTCTAAATTGTTCTGCCGTTGAAATACGATAATATTTGGAATCTAAAGAAGCTCCGAACTGAGTTGTGTCAGAATGTCAAAGTTACCATAATATCAAAAAGGATCAACTCGATAAAATACCGTCATTTCGACAAGAAAAAGAAGAATAGCTTTTTAGTGAAAGAGAGCTACAATGAACAAATGTTTGATACAATACGTGTCTGAATAAACGACACAAGGCAACCTAAGCTTGAAAGAATGTACTCGAGCAAAATTCCAATTACAACAACTTAAAAGGACAACCTCCAGGCTTTGCATAATGCTTGAATAATCCCAACCGAATTTAGGAGCTTTAGGAAAATCTAACATCTAACCACAAGTTTGTACATAAATTACCTCTCCCAGATGCAACAGAAGAGTACACGGGCATTGACGAGGACTAAAGGATGTAAAATGAAATTAAACTGTGGATTAGGTTCGATATAGTGTAAGATGCTGCTGCGATGTAATTAGTAGTGCTACTGCAAATATTATTCAACATATCATGGAATCCAACAATAAAAAAATGAATGCATTTACATTGTGGTCTTTTTCTAGTTATCTATCAATCTTCTCTGCATGATAGATTATTATTTTTGTAATATAATAACAGTAATACCCAGTAACAACGATTGATTGTTCCAGTTTAATATATATTGTTTGTAAAAGCATATTTACCACCAATAAATTATAATCTACCATTTATCTGTCACTATGATGGACATTCTTTATACACTGAAAAGCATTATTTACATAATAGTCCTTTTTTACAGAATTGCTATTGAACATTTAATTCCAAAATGTGTCATGGAGTAGATACTACTTTTATAAACGTTTAATTGATTTTCTATTGCAAAAATGTGCCCGCCAAAAATTATCATCTGAAGATAGTACCTTTTAGTACAATCTATTTAACTATTATTTGTTTATACATGCCTGCCAAAAGGTACTATCTCACAAAATCCTTGGCTGACTAATTTATTTGAAAGAGTAGACTAAACAACATTTACAGGTCAACAGTACTAGGTAGAATGTATATAATGGTTCACTAGGTTTGTCCTGTTGTTACCATTTCACTTTACATTGATCGTCCAAAAACTTAAAATTCTTATATCTCTGAACCATGAAAATGTGAAATAGCACCTGTCTGTTGTCATGGGTCGATATATTAACTATGTATATTTATAACACGTGCGCACGCGCTCACATCTTTGTGTGTGGATATCTGAATGTGTTGGCAGTAAGTGAAAAGGCACGACACAAATATTACAAGTCGTGGTTACAAAATATGGGCGATTTAAGAGTGCAATAATTTCATAAGAATAGTGATTTCTACTCATGTAAATTAATGTCACATCACTAATTTTATGGCATAAACTTTCCTTATATTTATTCTTGTTTCAGGGTCTTTTAAGAAGGTGAAAACGGTAACAGTCACTGCTGCCCTATTTTATTTATTTTGATGTGAATATATTTGGGGTATTAGTATTAGTAGCCTATGATAGTCAGTGAATCACAAGATATCTCTCACCTTTATCTAATGTTATTATTTAAAGTGGACATCATTCACAATGTGTGTTATATTTACACTTTTGACAGTGTTACACTGGTATTTGTTACTTTTATGTTAATTTCATAACTTATTACTGAAATAAGGGATCGTTAGCTTTATCCTACACCACAAACATCAACTTGTTAACAATATCGAGTCTAAAATAGATGCGTATAACAACAGACAATTTACAATTAGAGCGCCCAGTTATCTAGTCTCATTACCTATGTTATCTGATACTAGAGTCTGATGGACGTTGATGATAATTGAGCTATAGATATACCATTGATAGCTGCACAATATACACAGATCTTCCTACTCTAATCCTCTCCTTAATAATTGTGGGTGATATGTGATAGAGCAGAAGTACTTTATTGATATTAAATGCCAGAAGGCGAATGTCACATGTTTGTATTAGTATTGATCTGTGATCGATATCGTCATGGAGCTAAACGATTTATAATACAGGTACGAATATGAATTGATAATCCAAGTTAATGTAAACACAATTTGAGTTAAATTCAAGCATTATTTTCTAAGATTATACAAACAATAATTCACTTGTTCTTTATTAGAGATCAAAGTAGAAATATGTATTTGATGTATGAATGTAATTTGTTGTCCAAATAATAATCAACAATGAAATAATTTCCTGTTTTAATAACGAGATAGATTAGGAATAATTATAGAATATTTGTTATTTAAAATTGTCAGTCGTTAATCTTTCTTTTATTGATAAATAAACAAATTTCTATAGCAATAGATTTCAATCATTTGCCGAGTGTAAACTAGTGGAAATAAGGGGGAAGTGAAAGATGAAACATAATTCAGACAAACCAATCCGGCATTTGACCCAAGATGGTAGAATCTTGTGTCGATCCCCGCTACTATTTTGTCCACAGAGACACTATGATGTGATGGCTTGAAAGATCTACTCTGGAAGAGAAGGACGAATTATTTATGAAGATTATTTATTACTTTAGATAATACCAGAAAAAGGAAAAATGCCATCTTTCATATTCGACTTTTACGTTTTTATTTACCACGCTAGGTTATGCTATTCCTATATAATCTTCTTTTAAGTGATGAGTTTATTATTGATATGTCTATTGAATGTTGTCACACATCTACGAATTTGGTCTCATCAACGCTACAAATATTGTAAAAAAAATGATTTAATTTTTATAACAGACAACGATTATAATGTTTATTATCAAATTCAAGTAATCTATCATTGACTATTTCTTTTCAGAGACGTCGTTTCAGTTCCTTATTATGCGGCACACGCCCACCAAACATGCCAACATACATACATAACACACACACACACATACACACACACAGGGTAGTAGTAATAATGGACAAAAATAATTACATTACTGAAGGTTATGGTCAAGTAAATAATGATCATCATTACAAAAATGTTAGAGAGTCTATACACCCCAGAACGGCGATTTAAATAACTGGTCTTTTAAATAAACTTAAATCTATGAACAATAAAAAAATGTATCATCTTTCATAGATAGCCACTTAAAATGTATCATCTTTCATAGATAGCCACTTAAAAGCTTTTACTTTGCCTGATAATTGCCTGCTCATTAAATATTGAAAATATGTATACTAATATAGATCACACCAAGGGGTTGCAAGCGGTCAGGGACGTAATGGGAAATTATCCCATATATGATCCAGTCATACAACTTTTCGAATTATCTTTGAAGAGTAATGACTTTCTGTTTAATGATGAATGGTTCATCCAAAAAGTAGGCGTTTCTATGGGTAGAAATTGAGCACCACGGTACGACCGATATTTACATGGCAAAATGTTGAGAAACAAGCATTACTTAAATGTCTATTAAAATCTCACACCTACTACAGGTATCTGGATGATGTTTTAATAATATGGCCACATAAGTACACAACATAAGTACAAAACATAAACACACAACACACCCAAACATATATATATATATATATATATATATATATATATATATATATATATATATATATATATATATATATATTACAGTTAATCTGTATAATCAGATAATATGTATATTACCTCAAATTTTCAGGTAATGTGTATTAAATCTCAGTTAGCAATATTTCAGGTAATATACATATTACCTGATTATACAGATTAACTGATCAACTGTAACAATATATATATATATATATATATATATATATATATATATATATATATATATATATATATATATATATATATAGTGTTTCACAAAAAAAGGGTAGTGTTGACGTATTTAGGGTCGACACTTGTGACATATGGGACATATACCAGAACATCAGGAATATAATATCACAAGCACAGGTATAAATTCTAATTACAATCTTAATGGAAGCAACATGATCGTTGTTACATCAGAATCTGTATTTAATGGCAATACTATAAAGTAGCAAATAAATGTGCTGCGCTGTGTTGTGAACTGTTTGTGTATGAGAACAAAATATTCACCGATTCCAGCCTATTAAAGAAATATGCTTCACCGAAGTATTCATCACACACACCAACCGTAGACATCAACAAGTCAGCCAGAATGTAGACCAGTCATTTGTGTATTACTGCTCATGGGTAGGGCCGGTTTTTGTTGCCCCCAGACTGGTAGAAATATACATCGGGGCATCAACCGTTACAGGCAGCGTGAAATGCATGCAATCTGGGTACCAAAGCCACCTTATCCTTCAGAGCAACGACCTAGTCGACTAACAAGCGAACGAAGCCACGGACCTAGAAGTCGTCGAACATGCTGAACATACTCCTGGCACATTCAACCATCTCAGCGACAGATTCATTTTTAGTCAGGTCCAATCTATCTACACAGATCGCACATAATCATCCAAGTATTGGTACCAGATTAACACTGTAGTTGGACATAACTTCCTTAACAACAGAGTGGCCGACATCCAACTCGGGCAACTATATTTCTGGTCATACACACGAAACTTCACCCGTCCGTCATCGATAGCACTCTGTCTTCACTGTCAACAAGTGTACGACCCAGTACATTATCTGCTCAACTATCCAGCACAAATCATATCTCAACCACATTCACTTGCAGCTAACTCAATTAATGCACACAGCGACCATTGTAGCCTGTAATAGAGTTGGGTCGGCATCAGCTTGAAATTGGGTTAAATATGTCTGCTAATACTATAAAACTTGAGATCCAATTCCAAATGTCCCACATCTCTTAAATTATTGAATATCATTTGACTAAATAGCTGACCTGGGAATAGCACAAGATGATGTTATAATTATGACTGGTCTACATCTGAAGCCATTAAACACCAATCTGATCATCTACATTTTTATTATAAACAACATACATTGTAGAGGAGTATAAGCTATCATACCATCATTCTTATGAATAATCCACATTAAATATCATTCAGATAATGTTGACAAGTTAACTCTAGTAACCAAATGTAAATTTCTAGACAATTTGATCCAAACTGAACAATAACTTGTAATTCTAGTTATTAATCTCTCAGTGATTTGAAATCCTGGAATTTTTAACATATCCTGCATTTTTCTTTATTGTACACTGGCCGAGGCATATTATTACTATTATTATTGTTATTAGTGATTATGACACAAACATGATACTATCTAAGCTTCTGTTTCTTTTCTGGAGGCTGTTTAAGACTAGCACTCTGTGATGATGCTACTGGCACTTTCTCGTCAACTTTCTCAGTTTTGATATCAGGTTTCTGTTCAGGTAACTGGTTCTTCTATTAAAGATATAAGACAACAGACATTTATTATTCTATTACAATTATATTTACAAACCATTAGCATCTCAGTTACAACTTACAAAACAACAACGACACAATATTTACCTGTTTTTTTCTGGCTGCGTTACACTTTGAAACTTTGGAGGAAATTTATTTGCCAGTTCACCGAGTAGAAGATCAACTTGCTGTCGCTGAAACAAAGAACTCGGTTCCTCTGCCTTCTTTGGATCCTTATTTAGGTACTTCTCTGCAAATAAGAAGTTAACCTTTAAAGTTAAGGATGCAATATTTCATTTCATTGGATAACATAGTGTAACTTGATTACGGTAAACTGATCGAGGTGTTGCTATTCTGAGACTGGCAACAATGTGAGGGTATGAATGAATATGGCTAAATAAAACATAAAAGGTCATTTATCATTACCTACATCTAACTGCATCATACTGCCTGCCCAAAAAACAATTAAAACTAAATATAAGCAATAATAATCTACAATGAAGACCATCCAATTAATTTATACTTTATAACCTATGCTTCTTGGTGTAAGTTATATTATGCAAATTTATCATGAAAATTTGGTAAAACATGCCGAAATTTAAAACTGATTTGATTAAAACAACAGGAAACAAGAATGAAAAAATTGTAAAAAGGTACATTACTTTTAAATATGTGCACTCTGGTGGCACTGATGAAACAGGTGTCAGATTATGAAACTAGGCAAACATTCTATTCAAGGGTAGGGCACATATAGTCATATTTGTTAAAGTTTTCATTAGTCTTGGTTGCTACAAAGAAATATTACCTGGTAACACTCAATATCTCTTTTAATTATACATTTTAGGGAGAGTAACTAATGCAAATGACAATTTGTGTATTAACAGTGAGTGATAAAATGTGGCAAAAGCCAAAATGATTATTTTGCACAAAGGTCACGAAAAGCTTATGAATACTTTATATGGCATTTCACTGCCATATTTAGCCAATAAAACTGTCTTCTATGAATACATTACATTCCAAATCTTCACCATTAATAACTACTTGTCTGGATATAATAAGGTATTTCTTCTATGTGAATAATTTAAAGAATGTTTGAGCCAGCATTTTCACACAAGCTTAACATACACGAATTTGTAGTATCAATATAAGGAAACAATGAGAAAATATAAAACCTGTGTAAATCACCAAGTGAGGTAAATAATGAATACTAATTTTATGTATCAGTAATAGCGGCCAAAACATATCTAGGCGTATATTTAATGAGCACAAACCTAATTACACACTACCTTGGCTCAACCAGCCAAACATACAGCCAAATCACAATGCTCAATTATTGTGTGACTCCACCCACTAAATAAGTTTGATCTTAATTGTAATAAAATATGGCGTTTTCATTACAAAAGCAAATACACAAACAAAGACATTTTCAAGGACGTTTATTTGCGCACCTGTACCTATAAACGTTCATTTATTGGTTCATACAGTTAATACCTTCATCTGTAAAACATTCACTATTTCTGGTGGATGAATATACAAGATGATTGCTACTTTTTGCCCAATTTTGCAGAATCATTTTATTTTCCACACAAACATTGATATAACATTTATGTTTAAGTCAACAAATGATTAAACAATTACTGGGAACATTTATGAAATAAACAGTTATAGTTTCCCTGATGTATCCCTATCTCGCTTTGTGGTCCATCTATAACACAGTCGACGGCTTGTGGACCCCAACTATGTATTATAACGGGGCCCGACTGTATTTCTGAAATTTCTGTGTATTTCAGTTTGTACAAAGCCACATGTGTGTTCATTCTGTGTTTGATGTCCTCAATGGAAGCGCCATCTATGTAAACATTGGGTTTGTCTAACATGGGTGTCGCACGTGTAAAGTGAGTGATATTAGACATATTATTCACCTTCAGCACACCTCTGTATCGACATCATAGGGGTGCTGCCGATGTCAGGTCAGACGAGCCAGGTCCACACATAGACGTTCCAATTTCTTTGATGTAGCTATCATCCAAAGGGCTAACTATGTCTCCACAGTGTCCTGATTCATTTACTACTCATTTGGCGACAGATCAATTTATTTCAGTTTCTCCTGCATGTTATACACCAAAACTACGTTTTTCCAGACATTTTCTGGTCAAAAGGGGATGCACGTTATACATGAATGTGTGCAATACACAGAAGAATACGGTAGTTGAGATATGGTCAACCTAGTGACTATAAGGAGTAAGCACAGCAATAACGATCGATATTGCATACATCTTTAATAATTAACATACCTGTATGCTCTTTGTCTTTGAATTTCCACCAGTAGCCTTTAGAAGGATGACATTTGGAGTATGACTGAGCTGCAATGAAGGTATTGTATTTTTATATACTGGCATTCAGCTTAACATAGATTTATGAAAACATTTGCTGAGCTGGGGTATTAGGACAATACTCTCTCCCGACGAAATACATCTGTCATATCCCCCCCCCCCAACACACACAATAACAATATTGACAACTACACTTACCTTCATCAAAAACTGTCTGCAAGCTGTTGATTGTGTTCAGCTTCAAATGGAAAACAAAACCCAATAAAATATAACACATTAAAGCCAAAATAAATCGTGACACACCCATAGTGATGTAGAAATAAACAACCTCTAAATCATCATTTGTCGACTGATACAATAACATCTCTGGCATGAGGCTTTAACAGAGATGGTATAATTATCAACACTGGATGGTAAGATGGGAGAAATATAAGGCTTTAGCGATATATACATTTGAGGTGTTACAGGGTGGCAGAGAGTGTTTTAGTGGAATGACTGATTGGTTTGTTTGGGATTGATGCTGGTCACATTTGGGACATTTAGTTGAGGGTCAACTCCCCAAGGATTTGATTCAAAGCACAACCCTAAAAGGCTAACCGAAATCTCAGTGGATAATATGAACATGACCCCATTTCAAGTGTGCCATGGATTTAAATTTTCAACATAATGTCATGATTGTCGGTGTGTGCTGAAATAAATTCATCTCACAATCTATATGCATTTTTTTCCTTACAACATCTAAGGCAATGAGCAAAATATTGTTGTTGTTAAACATTTAAAACTGCACTTACTTCAAAGACAAGTGCATTTAAAGGAGTACTACATTTGGTTTTAAAGTATTACTATATTTGCTTTGATCAGTTTTCTTCTATTTGTAATGGCCTTCTAGCTTTGAGTTGGTTTTATCTATCTTTTTTCTAATCCGCGTTAAGGCAGGGCCGGAAAAATTGGTAGCCTGGACGCCTAGGGGGTAGTGAGTAATCTAAAAGACTAGCCTGGCTGGGCTACTCCCATTTTGAGGAAAAATATATGTGGTTGTTTCAAATTCGTTTTCCGTAGACTCTTTGATATTTTGGGAACAACAGTGGGCTTCCCTCATCACCTCAGTAGCCACGAGTAGCTCTACGGTCACCTGGGTGGTGGGGGGCGGCCATGTGGCAGTATCAGGACTCTTTCATGTCGTAAACCTTGATCGTAGTCAGAAATCATCTAAATTAAAGAGGTAATACGTGTATATATAATATAAGGCTGCAAAATTCTGCTAAAACGGATGTCGTTTCTAGTAATACTGCTACTGTTACTGCCATTATTATTATTATTATTATTATTATTATTATTTCTAATACAACTGCTACAACAACAACAACTACTACTACTACTAATACTAATATACTGGTATTTGCTATTCATTTGTCATGAAAATTAGTCATTACCAGAAGGTCAAAGACGAGTCTCAAATATCAACTTGTGGTACCTTACTGATATTACACAACCAATACCCAACATTTAAACCCAAAATATTCATATTAGTCCCATTATTGGATATTATAATATATGTGAATATATATATATATATATATATATATATATATATATATATATATATATATATATATATATATATTAAGCTCTGCCATTACCTAGATATTCAAACTGAGGGTTGAAGCATCACTTGATTTGAGACTTCGGTCAGAGATTGTTTCTACAAAATATCAAGATTATCGTAGATTAGAGAAGGACACATCACGAGAAATATTGGTAAAAAAATGGCATCTAGGATTGTATAATTATTTAACTAAGATCAACCAGTTTTCCTTTTTAATTGTCTCACAGGTATACCTGGATAATTGGACAGCCTCACTAACTCAACTTCTAGCTGCACACGATCTAAAATAATTTAGGTTTAGAAATGAGAAACTTAATGAGGAAATTCAATTTTCTATAACGTCAGGCTAATCATTAATTAAATATTTAAATTACCGGTGTCGTATCCACAGTCCTGAACACCAATCTACAATATTTATTTATTTATTTTTTATTTATTTATTCATATTTTACCTCCCTGGAGGGGAAGTACAACATCATCAATACATAAAATATCATGCGATAACATGTTAAAAATACTATAATAAAAGTACCTGTATATTAAAAAGGTATAAGCAACACCTGTACCATCTCTCTCTGGTATAATTATCATCAAAAACAAATTTCCACATGGAAATTAAAGAGGTTAAATTTTCATAATCAGGCACCTCATTTAAATTTAAATTTTTTAAAATGTCGTAAAGTTTTCCCGAAAAAATTAATTATTTTCTGAATTACATATTTTACCCCTGCAGTGTGAATCCACTTAAAAAAAATCGGATAAAAGTTTTAAAATTTTAAAGCCGCCTATTAACAAAGGTGTATTTTTTACAAAAAATTTCAACAGGCTCAGTGTGTAGCCAGATTGAGTTCGGTCCAGGGCTTGAAAGTCTGATTTACGAAGACACATACTTTGGGTGGCATAAGACAAAACTGGCTGGACTGCAGCCTTCCATATATGAGCCATTGGGCGTCCGGGGATACTTCCCCTTTACATGTAATTTATTTGGTGACAATTAAGATGGTTTTATCCAGAGACCACGTTGGATCATTGACAAAATAATGTTTTCCATAAATAATACACTCTGTTTTTAGCGGATTAAATCGGAGACCATGACATTTAATGTAATTTTCTGCGACATCTATCAACTTTTGTAGACCTTTTACTGTCGTACTAACTAACAGAACATCATCAGCATAACAGAATGTATTGTAGGAACAATTATAAATGTTAATACCACCAACAGTTCTGGACAATTCTTGGACTAGGTCCTGGTAAAATATATTAAAGAGAAATGGCGAGGAAATTCCCCTTGCGTGTGCCTTTAAGAATGCTAATGTTCCCATTTAACCTGGGCTGTAGTTTTAGTATATCAATAGTACAAAAGGTCTCCAACATGGGTCAGGCACCACATTTATAGCTTTGTCAAATATTATACTGTGGGGAATCGCATCAAATGCTCTCTCCGCCTCCAATGAGCAGACAAATATCGGAGAACCCCGTTTAACATTGTATGATATCATAACAACCAAATTGTGAATCACTAAAATCGTGATAATCACTCTCTTCGAGAATAAACATTTCCATAAGTTTAGAAAAAGCAGTGGAAATCATAACTGGGCGTTAATTGTTAGGAATAGATGGATTACTGGTAGGTTTTTTTAAAGAAAAGGAACAATCAAGCCCTTAGTAAATGTATCTGGTACAATGACATTTTTTAAACAAATAGTAAATAATAGTTCATTAATGAATGATGTACAATTAGAAGCATATTTCAGGTGTTCACTCATTATACCATATGCACTGTCAAGTTTCATTTTAACAATGTAACGTTTCAATCTCTCTTCATAAAAATATAAATTGTCATCAACTCTTTGTTTAGAGGCTAATATTGTCTCAATTGTAACCAGCACTAAACTTATTGCCATAAAACTTCTCAAGATATATATATATATATATATATATATATATATATATATATATATATAATGACTGAAGTATGCATCATAAGAGATGCTAGTTATATTTTTACTGGGTTATTTCCAATAAATAGAAAGTTTCTTTTTGTACAAACAGATCCGGCAGTGATTGATAGAATAGATAAAGATCCGGCAGTGATTGATAGAATAGATAAAGATCCGGCAGTGATTGATAGAATAGATAAAGATCCGGCAGTAATTGATGAATAGATAAAGATCTGGCAGTAATTGATGGAATTCCAATAAATAGAAAGTCTGGCAGTATTGATGAATAGATAAAGATCCGGCAGTGATTGATAGAATAGATAAAGATCCGGCAGTGATTGATAGAATAGATAAAGATCCGGCAGTGATTGATAGAATAGATAAAGATCCGGCAGTAATTGATAGAATAGAAAAAGATCCGGCAGTAATTGATAGAATAGAAAAAGATCCGGCAGTGATTGATAGAATAGATAAAGATCCGGCAGTGATTGATAGAATAGATAAAGATCCGGCAGTGATTGATTGAATAGATAAAGATCCGGCAGTAATTGATAGAATAGATAAAGATCCGGCAGTAATTGATGGAATAGAAAAAGATCCGGCAGTAATTGATAGAATAGATAAAGATCTGGCAGTGATTGATAGAATAGATAAAGATCTGGCAGTGATTGATGGAATAGAAAAAGATCCGGCAGTGATTGATTGAATAGATAAAGATCTGGCAGTGATTGATAGAATAGATAAAGATCCGATAGAGAATGAAGACATAGAAAAACATCCGGCAGTAATTGATAGAAAATATAAAGATCCAGCAGTAATTGATGGAATTGATAAAAATATGGCAGTGGTTGATTTTATAGAAAAATATCCCGCATTGATTGATGGCATAGAAACATATATGCCAGTCATTGATAGTATAATGCCACTGCATCCCGCTTGGCAACCACATAAAGTACAAAAACTGAAATTGAACGATCACTAATGCACGTTAAAAGAGAAAATGTGCATCTCCTCTCAAATAGTTTAATGGGAAGTATATGAAAGTGTTACTGTCTTTAAGGCATGTGTTAATTTAAACAATTACTGAGAGTGAAATTAATCAGAAGTATTTTGTTTTCTACCTTGACAAGATAAGTATATATCCTAGATAAGATATATACTGTCTTAACCCGTTGTTGGAACAGACGTTAATACCATAGAACAACACTGCATCAGGTACAGAACTCAATATCGATGTGTTGTTTTAGTCAATATCAATGTGTTCTTTTTAGTCAATATCGATGTGTTGTTTTAGTCAATATTAATGTGTTCTTTTTAGTCAATATCAATATATTATATGTAATATTTTCTTATGATATCTCTATTTGAGTGTTCTTTCTGTAAAGAGAATTTGATGTCAATTTACACTCTTAATTCTTTACATTTTGTGCTTTGTTAAGTTTGTGATTAAAATATTGTTAACTTTAGGAGAAAACAATTAAGCTGATATTAATTGAAAGATTATTAAAATAACATTAACTTAAAGTACGGTGAATATATTAAAATGTTTATCATTTATACTCCATTTTTATAAGTCTATTGTTATAGATAATATCAACAATCAACAAATAGGTATATCGTGTTGATTAAATTTACCATGTCATAACAATTGGATGTAGTTAAATACCTGAAATACTGGATGTCCTCATTGACTCATTGTATGTTATTAATTGTTACATAGTATTGTACAAAGGGCGTTTAAAATAAATAATTCTATTGGTATTAGTGTTTTGAACTTCAGGGATGTATCATTGTTGACGTTAACACGTGCCGTATGCTGTTCGTTTATATGTTTGTGTGTGCGTGATTGTGCCAATGTGGATATGGCTGTATGTGTATGTATGTGTGCGTGTGGGGGATGTTTGCCCGTTTGAAATAAGAGACTCTCACGGAATTGGCGATTATTTTATGCCGAGACAAGTGTAATGTACCATCAGTCCCTAAGGCTCTATGTGTGTCTCCTCCCACATGTATATGTATGTGTCTGTATAGGTGTGTGGACATGTGTGTGTGAAATATATATATATATATATATATATATATATATATATATTATTCATACACACACGCGTGTGTGTGTATGTGTGTGTTTGCAGAGAGACATGCAGAGAGAAAGAGGGGAGAGAGAGCTCTTAGGTATATCTCTAATAGACCTTCATAACATCATGCTATTTGCAACATTGGTATATAATATCAATTAAGTTCAGCGAATTGAGAACGGAGCAGCTTATTTATTGATGAATGATCGAAAATATGATCGCATCATGCCGTCTCTTTAAAAATCTACATCGACTGCTAACAACATAACGTATGACCATAAAAATCTTTTGATGGCATCACACCTGAATATTTGTCTATATTTTATCTATCTGTACGACATCACAATATTGAACGTCATCAGATATGTTTTGTCATAGGTACCTGTATCTCGGCACTAACTAGTTTGGCAAATGAGCAACCGACCGACTGACCGGCAAAACAAACAGATAGATAGACACACTGATAAGTATACTGTTTCCATCAATAACAATACAAACACCTGGTTATTGACTTAGAGTCAAATATCTAAAATACTAAAAGTGAAATTCAGAAGTACAAAAAGTACACGTTTAAAAATTGTATTTTTATTATTATAAACTACTACTTTTTGGTAATACTAACAATAGAAAACAACTGAAAAAACCCACAAAAATAGTACATTGGAAATACTTTTCATAATTCATCAACTGAGGAAAATCAAATACCGAAATATATAAATAAATAAATTAGTATTTGATATGGAACACTTTTAATAACAACAATAATAATAGTAATAATAATAATAATAATACAGCAACAATGACTACCAATAATAATAATAATAATAATAATAATAATAATAATAATAATAATAATAATAATAATAATAATAATAATAATAATAATAATAATATTATTATTATTATTATTATTATTATTATTATTCCTAATAGTTAAGGTGATTTACATTTAATAGATAATTAAAGCATGTTCTAATCTCATATCGCAGAAATATATTTATACATAAATACACGATTTTTACATTATTAAAATTTAAGAAACGTACAAATTATTTGTTTACTTTCTGCATGCTTAGTATGATTTGGCAACTTATTCTATAGCTTGGGTATTCATAAAAATGCATATCGTTCTTAAAAACTACAATCATTTATTCATTCAATCAGTGGAGTATAATTTAAAAATTCAGGTTTATAGTAAATCTTACCAATATTCCTTGACAATGTCGGATCGGTTTAACGACAAAGAAGAAGACATTTAGAATGAGATCGATGTTCTTCCATTGATGGCTAAAGTAGATATTTGTCAGTTACTCGAAGTAGAAATGAACGACATTCTCGTGTAAGATGACAAACATAATATTATTTAATTAACGTCATTCATTAATAAAAGACAACAGAATATCATCTAGCAGATAAGATGATCGATCATAAATAATGGTCATGCTTCATTTCCGATAATTAGTTCATTAAGGACGTATTACTTGATCTGTTTTGCATTGATTCTGGACAAACGATCTGAGCCTTGTCATGAATGAGAATCTCGATTAGGAAGACATGACCATGTGCAGTAACCATAGAGATTGGGGATGGAATATGGCTCATGATTGCATTTGTGGGATGCTAATCTAAGAAGTTGATCCCCTATACGTGTCTTATATGTGAGAAGTCTAGATGCTATGCAAACTCCTCCCTCACTTTGTTATGCTATAAAGTGGAACAAGTCAAACAGCATCTAGAATTAGGTTCAAATAATATAATACTAATACATAACAAACACAACAGCTTAAACTAACCTACATACATCGACCAGTTTGTTAGACATCAATAAATATGTTGAGCAACATAATATGATATTTATATCAATAATACTTAATGCTTAAATCTTCGGCAGAAGGGATTGTATTTAGCATCTTTCTGTTAATAGTTTGAACAAATAATATTCTATTAAATCTAGAAATATTTACTAAAATAAGTCTGCAACGATATCATATTGTTTCAGAACTAATAAACTATTCCAAAATCTACTAAAAGTTAGATCCCCATTAAACTACAATTATTTATGTCAAATAGACAATTAATTTGTGCATACTTAATTAAAGGCTTAATAACCTATTTGAGTGGAAATTGTAATTCACAAAATTCAATCAGAATTTTCATAAAAGATTATACAGTTATTGTTTTTGTTTTGCAAGTAGTAGTTAAGTCCATTTGCAATATATTGGTTTATCTAGTCTTTGTATTGGTGTTATGAAGATACAAGTCATTTATATATACTGATAAACCTTTTTTATGAGTCACCGCCTCAAATAAACCATCCATCTTGGTACACCCCTGTATCCAACATTTCTCAGTCTGTTATTCCATGAGTCACGACTATGACTACGAACGGTGATCGCTGAATTATTGACAACAAATGCTGTACAAATATGACAAATCAAAGAAGATTTAGCTTCTCACAGAAAAGTACCCGAATTCTTCTGAATGATGGAAACAGACAGACGTAATCGATGTTCCATACAATATGACAGTAAGTGTCTCTCAAATATGGAAACAATTCTATTAGATTCCAAGCAAACAAGCACACGTTGGCTCAACGTTGGTCCAACATCAATTGGGTCATTGGCACTACGTTAAAAACCAACATTTGAACATAGGGACGAAGTTGGCCCAATTTTGGAAACAAAGTATAGCCAACGTATAGCCTCTGTTGTCATTAATTGTCCATGTTGTAAATTGTGTTTTCCATATAGTCCTCAAAAACAAATAAAACATGAATTATGTTTTATTATGGCACAGCTAGTGCATATTCACCCAAAGATACATGTACATGTATATTATCTGATTGATCTCTTTCACAAACAAACTTATAATAAGGCTTATAATAATAACATACTGTAAGTCTTACAAATTACACATTCAATTAATAATATATTCCAACTATGGGTTGGAGAAAATGATACACACTTTGTCTCAACATATGACAACCAAATTACATTAGCATCTGTCATATTAAGTAACTAACACACCAACAAATTAGTTAAAGAACACAACAAACCAATTTCAAATTTACAAGGTGCACATTGGTAGTTATCAAGCACTATTGGTTTCTGGATAAGGAGTTTTAACTAATTTTATATCAACATGGAAATTTAATCAAATATACCAATAAGACTAAATAAAAAATATTAACTAATCAATGAAACACAACCTACATATATATTTAAAACAGTATTAGTCCGAATCGGATTACTGCTGATTCTTCTGGTTACAGATGACATTTCTGCTATGTCTTCCCACAAGGAGACGATCAGCTGACAGTTTCAGCCATTCTCGGGCTCGAACGGAGATGTCCACCTCTGTAATCTGAGGAAGATGACGATTTTTCTGTGCTGCCCCTGTTTTGAATTGAATACACCAATGATACAGGTAGAATTAGTTTTACATTATTTAATGAAGTTAAAAGTTCATAATGAACAGCTGCAATAATCCATCAAATATATGTGAAAAACATTGTTAAAGTCTATATTAATTGAACATAAATATACACATCTAAATATTTATAGAAGTATTATTATATTGGAAACATTATGTACAACCTCTAGGTGTTTATGCTAGTTTATTATTATATTGGAAACGCTATATACAACATCTAGGTGATTATGCTGGTTAAACCTGCTGTAGAGACATGATTTGTGTGATATAATACACTTATGTCGAACTGCTTTGTATATATTGAGGACGGTGAATGCCCTCTTATTGCCCCTGCCACACCAGTTAAACTCCAGGGCTACTTGAGGAGACAATAGCTCCATCATCCTGCTGATGGTTTGTTTAAAGGCAGCACTCCCAACTGAGACTAAGTATTTAATCTGACAGGAACATTTTGACAACGTGAATGATGCTATGCAAAGTGACAAAACAAATGGTTTTAATATCTTAACCTCCATTGCTATCAGAAACAAACCCAAAGAAATGTATAAGACATGAATAACTTATGTTAAAAGTTTTATAGAATCGAACATAGTGCTACTTCTACTGAATAACACATGTAAGGACACTTCATAATAATATGCATTAGTTACAACTTACATGTAGTGTCAACAACATACACAAATCTTGAGGGCTGCCCTGTGTAATTTATGTGGCTTTATACAGGCTTTGACAAAGACTGAGGCTTATGTTTTGGTGCTAAAATGAATGGATTTACTAAAGGTGTTTGGTCTGTGTTGATGTCGACGATTTCACATGTAGATGACTCCAAATCTGTTAAAAAAGATTTAGAAATAAATTAAAACTGAACACTTTCTGGCGTCATTGCAACCTCAACGTATTTGTGCTTAGAAGCCTACAGCTAATCAGTTATGTTCTACATGATATGGTGGTTAAAATATTCAAAGTTTATAAAATTAGAAAACTTATGGTCATACACATTGCTATCATTTTGTGTTTGTCATTAGCTGCCAAATCTTAGAAACTGTTTGGTAACTTTTTACTAATTTTCCACAAACATAACTTAGGGTAGACAACTATGCACAGAAATTTGTATTTGATTGAAACAGTCTGCCCCCCTCCCCCAAACTGGTAAAATTTAACGGTTTTCTTTTTTTTCAAAACTGCTTCAGTAACATTTTCTCTAATTTTGCATGGGTATATCTAAGCAGACAGCCACTATGCACAAGACATTTTTAGTAACGGTTGTTGAGGTATCTGCGCGTGTGTTTTAAACTATGATACCCCTTCCACCACGAATA